>JALIZH010025508.1:0-34792 GCA_030522465.1 Rhipicephalus appendiculatus
CCTACATAACATGCGCTCGCTTAGTACACTGTGCCGTTGTTTGCATTCGCTTTTTGCATGTCTGAAGCTACAGATGAATGACCAAAACAGCATCGATAACGTTCCTGGTAAAACAATAAAAAAAAGTTGAGTTTTGCTTCTGCCTTCGGTGCCCGCGCTCGGTCGTATGAAAATTGAAATCAGGTATGTGTCGCGCTGCTAAGGATGGGTTTCATTCCCGGCCGCGGCAGCCGACGGGGGTGGAAAACAAGAACACGTTTCTGCTTAGACACAGCAAAATTATTGCCGCATAATCATGTCATGGTTTCGACCCACAAGACACCATATTTGCATTATTAGGTTAAGTTGTTCACGGGTGATTTTAAGAGATATGAGGGTTTCGCCTGCACTGAGGTATTTGTATCGGATGCATCCTCGTATCCATAGGCGTGCGCACGAGGGGGGCAGAGGAGGCGCCCCCCCCCCCCCCCCCCAAGTTACCTAAGAGGGGGGCAAAGTCGGCCCTATACATTGACTTAATAGGGCAGGGGGGCGCTGCAACAAACCTCCCCCCTTATGAAGGGAAGCCTTGCGCACGCTTATGCTCGTATCTACGGACAGCGTTTTGGCCGGTGTGCCAAGCAGCGCGCACGCGTGCAGTATCGATTCTCGCAAAATATCTCGAATGCGCTGAAGCTATAGAGTACCGCCGCAGCTGTTGTGTCAGATTCTCTCGCGTACTTGCTGAGTGACCATGTTCTTTAGATTCATGTTTTTCTCGCAATAATTTCGGTGCTTCGTTTCACCGAAATTATTGAGGTTAGCTGTGGTTGAGGTTAAGTGCGGAAAATCTTATTGTTGTCAGATTGTGTCATCGTGCAGCATCATAGCTACTGTACGCTCGTAAGTACCACTTTAGATAGCCGCCTCGTAAATTGGTTTTCCTTTCAGTTGATTACCCTTGAGCATCAACCTGTAGGTAGACATGACGTGTGAGACCAGCCGTCGCCTTCGCGAGGCGGTGGATGTTTAATTATTACCCGGGTCACGTCGCTAGCTGAGTGCGCCATCGAAAAAGTTCATTTCGACCGTGGCGTTTATTTTGCAAACGTTGATATCTGTGGTGCTCGCACCTGAAGTTAACATTAGCCTTTGTGACGAGGCAGTAGATCGGACCAGCATTTCACGCAAATTAGGGTTTACGAGTGCATAATCCCTGGTGACTGTTGAGAAAAAAACTGGGCATAGGATCCGAGTAAACAGACATCTGAGCATTTCTGAAATCGTCGTGTGTCCGGCCGTATTATTTTGTTTATTTTCCGAATATGTTAAGTTATTCGTTATGAGTCTTACGACAGACAAATTCATGTGAAGGCTCCTGCTGGGGAAAGCGCCATTCTGTCAAATCACCTAGATTTTTTTTTTTTTTGCAGAGGCAGACGTAACTTTCATGGTAAACCGCAACGCAGTTAGTGAATTGAAAACGTCCGAATATCATTTGGAATACTTCGGGACACAAGTTTTAACTCCGAAGTCTATGCCTAGTTGTTTTGAAGTTAGAACTCCTTAGCATATTTTCATAGTACGGATCTTTTGGAGTAAGCAGTGAAAACAACAAACGTCTTCCTGTCCTGCATCACGATTTTCGCCGTGAGTCTCCCGTTCGGACGGGAGTGTACCTATCCTAAGCCAAATTATGAAAAATTTCTACAGCTTAAATAACTTTCACTAGTTATGGAACCTTCCAACTGGTGTCTTGAAAGATTTGCATCGCGAAATTGAGGAGTAATCACCACCGTATCGCTAAAATGCGGGCACACAACGGGCACAGCAGGCGAGTCGGCGAGTTCTTGCCGTGACGTCATATCACCACGACAGCGGCGACGCCAGTATGCGTTCTCGGGGCTAATATCTGTCCATCAGTAGAATAGAGGACTGAGGGAGATAAAAAAATTGAAGGACACTTTATGCATTCCAAAGTCTGTACGGCGAAAGCGTGGGGCCATTCGACTGACTATACCATGTCTTTTTTCTTTTACACTCTCAGTGGGATAACACACAAACCGAATGTGTGCGTGTTTTCTTTTTTAATTTTTTACCGCGAATCGCAGCGAGACGCGAGACTAATGTTCCTCCGTTCGCATGCGTTAGTATTTTCTCGCGCCTTGCGCATCGTGCAAACGCCATCCGCCTTCCAGCGCTTAAATTGACGGACCCTTTGTAAATTCTAAAGTGTATTCCGTGAACGCCTGTGTCCATTGAGACGGCGTCGGTCAGAATGATTGCAAACGCTGGGCACAGCGACGCTACGCAAGCAAAGCGCGAGCGCTGTAGAGTCCGACGCGACCGGCGTCCGTTTGCGCATCCCGGCGGCCACCTGGCTCCGTGCCAGAGCTCGGACTGACGGACGGACGGACAGACGGACACCGGACGCCGGACGGACGTGAGCATGAGACATTAAAGGCTTTCGCCTTAATAATCCTTAGACAAAGGGACAACCATGAAGTGTCCTCCCACAACAGGACAAAGTTTTAGGGGCGAAGCTCCTTAAAGCGGCACCCGTTCGTCCCTCGTCGTAGTCGTAGTCGTAGTGCGTAACCAGTCTTACGCTTTGACCTCCAAGGTGGTGCCGGTGGGAGATTTCTTCTGTGCGTTGTTGAACAATAAAAAATTCGCAGCGTGCGCGTTAACTAAAAGCCGAATTCTTCTGTCTCTCACTCCCCATTAGCAGCCATTGGCATTTCTCCTGTGCGTGATTAAACAATAAAAATTTTGTTCAAAACGCCGTTGATTGATGAAATAAACCAACGAAAGACGCCAGATATTTTCTAAAAGCAAAACGAAAAGACGCCAGATGTTTCTAAAGCAAAACGAAAAGACGCCAGCTGCTTAACGAAAGACGCCAGGTGTTTTCTAAAGCAATGGTTTTATAATCAAAACCATATCGCGATACAGGTTTGTAGTTGACGATGCTCGTTGCCGTCGGTGTGTGCTCGTATGGATAAGGATCCGCTGCAACCAGTGCAAGAACCACTTAGCTTACATTTCACCGACCACAAAGCGGTCATAATAAAAGGACAACGGAAACCAGCAATAAAAGTTTGATAAAACATTTAATCAATCGTTTCACGTCATTTTTATCGGGCGAATTAACGGAAGAAATTTCACGGTTTAACCGATGATTACTTCCAGGAGCTTCGCCCAATCTCATCATCATTCACCTCGTGGATCTGCCGTCAATTTTTTTAGAACTGTTGGATGATATTAGGCACGATATACTCTACAATGGGCGAGTATTTCTCTCTCACACAGGAGTTAAGGAGTGCTGATGGAGCCAGCGGTCATAATAAAAGGACAACGGAAACCAGCAATAAAAGTTTGATAAAACATTTAATCAATCGTTTCACGTCATTTTTATCGGGCGAATTAACGGAAGAAATTTCACGGTTTAACCGATGATTACTTCCAGGAGCTTCGCCCAATCTCATCATCATTCACCTCGTGGATCTGCCGTCAATTTTTTTAGAACTGTTGGATGATATTAGGCACGATATACTCTACAATGGGCGCGTATTTCTCTCTCACACAGGAGTTGAGGAGTGCTGATGGAGCCACTCGCGGAGTAGCCCCACGAAAATGTTCTTTTGTTTCAGCAGCAACAGTATCCCAAGCCTTTTTGTCAACTTTTCGCGGAATAAATGCATTGTAACTAAAATATTTATGACTATTACTAAAAAACGAGGCTTCTTTTGTAGGACACAAAAAAACCTTATTTCAAACATTTGCCTAAAGTTACAGTAGTAACAGCTGTATGTGGTGTTTACGTTTCAAAAAACACAATATGATTATGAGGAGCACCGTAGTGGGAGGATTCGGAAATTTGGACCTACCGGGTGCTCTTTTACGTGCACTTTCCTTGGCGTTACTGTTTGGTAGTTCTCGTTAATGCTGTGTGTAGTAACTTGAAAGGAAGGCTAAAATTTGGAAACAACGGACAAGAAACAAGACATGCACCCATAGGAACTATTAGATGCGAAGCAGCTCTTTGACTAGGCTGTGTAACGCTGTCCCTCCGTCCGTGCGTCCGTACGAACGCGCCGCAACGCGCTCCCCTCGCCGCAGGTGTTGGAGCGGTGCCAAGTAGGTCACGCCGCAGCTGCGCGTTGACGTCACGCTCCCCTCGCAGTGCGCGCTGACGTCACTCTCTCCCTCGCCTGCCGCGCGCTCGCCGCAGCGCCCGCAGCTGCCGCCTGACGCGCGCCTAACGTACGCGTTGGAACATGTCTGTACGTGTCACCTCTCTCTCGCTTCAACCTCTCCACCACTCCCATGCGCAACGCTGCTGCTTCGCATCCCATCAGGGTTCCCTTGGGGAAGATGGTGTAAATTTTTTTTATTGGCCTTCACATATGCGCATAGATATTTCACATGACATATGTGACATGCGCAGAACAACAGCCATGGTGAAGAAACAGGAGGAAGAGATAATTGTTTTAATTTTGGAAGGACATAATCAAGGAAGGCATGTTCTGACGTGTACAAAGATATAGACGGTTTGGTGATGCAACTGTCGCCACTTCTCTGGATGAGGTACACCTCGTAAGTTTCTCTGGCAACGCGGTTTTTATTGCTTGCGATGATTTCTACATCTCAAAAGCATGTTTCTTAACTGCAGGCATTACAATGTGCTGCTAAGTGCGCACCTTCTTTGTTTCGAAGTATTCTCGCATATTTCCGTGCCCAGTCATTTACGCAATGACCTGTTTGTCCATTGTAAGACTTGCCACAGGTAAGAGGAATGTGGTGCACCCATAAGCGTGCGCAGGGTTCCCCTTCATGGGGGTGAAGGTTCGTTGCAGCGCCCCCCTCCCCTATGAAGTCAATGTATAGGACCGACTTTGCGCCCCGACTCTTAGGTAACTTGGGGGAGGGGGGCAGCCGCCCCCTCTGCCCCCCTCGTGCGCACGCCTATGGGTGCACCACACCTATGGCACAATCAGGGTTGCCGTTGGTGGCTACTTTGCGCCAAATTGGCTACTTTTCGACCCCGGCTGGCGACAAAAATTTGCAGTTGGCGCCATGGCTATTTTCTGGCTACTTTTAAAGTGCTGATTTGGCGCATTAAGTAGCCATTTTTTCTCATTTTTGCTGATGAAATGCATTGTTTTTAAGCTTTTCTCTCGCTTCAGCGGATGCGTACGGTCGTCCTCCACCCACCAGTAGGCTGGTGCGCATTGAGGCACCCTTACGCGACGCTTAGCGCGTCTCTAAATACGGAGTGGTGAAGTTGCGTGCATGGTGACGAACGCGTGGCCAGATCGGTGCTCAAGCTTCCCGCCATCTATTGTGAAGCTACGCGCAAGTTTTAAGAATAATTTTGATGCGCAGTGCGTGTTCTCGTGTAAACTTGGGAAAACAGACATCTGCAGCAAAATTTAGCTGGCCTGTTCATCTACAACCAGAATTTGGTCTGCAGCTTCAACGAAAATCTGTTTGAACTTACATGTTCCTACAGACTTGCTGGCACGAATATTCTAATATAACTTTGTGTCTGGCAAGAACTCCTATTTCCTACATAAAATATATGCACGCGTAATGAATTTATCATAATTCAATTAATTTATTTCGAACTTATCGGTGGCTTTCTATGGTCTTACTTATTCAAAATGGTATTATTTATTGATCAATACTGAATAATCTGCTCATAATACCACTTATGTTCCATTTGGCTACAAATTTGGCGATAATATTAAATGGCATGGCTACTTTGGCTACTTTTGGCTTGAGTTCTGGCTCCTTTTCAAGTCCACCCAACGGCAACCCTGGGCACAATCAACGAACATTGAAGTACGTTTCATGATCAATCACCTCTACTCTATTGCACAGCAGATGCGTGGGCAGAGGCAGGCGAGCTTATAGGGTGCAGAGAACACAATGGGCACCTTTACCTTCCAACAACCTTTTCGAGGTTGCGGTCCACATCATGTAAATATGACAGCAAAGCTGGTCGGCCTTTCGAATACTCAGACACCTTATTTTTCTTCCCTGCGCCGTATACCTTCTACTGTAAGGCCTCAATCACGGACACAACAAATGAACCGGAGAACCCAGTGGCGTAAAGTCTATTTGCCTGCATGGTGAAACTTTTCCCATGATGTGAGCGCAAGGCTTTAGCACAGCCGAATCCGGACAAAGTGTTGTTATAGCTCGCTTCTCTGTTTCTCGCTGGGCTGAATCGTACGGCATCAGCGCTTTCTGTGCTCTAGGGCAGGTCCTTCACCACCTAGCCCCTCAAGAAGTACTTCTATAATGTGTGTTGTAATTATGCGTGTATGAAAAGTAAAACGTATTTTTTAAATTGAAACATGATAAAGTATTCGCCTAAGTGACATACTGAACCACTAATTCCATCATTTACGCAAGGCTCACAGCAGGACAAGTGATGCTCAGAACAGCCGTCACATTTACTAGAGGCAACAAACTGATGTTCCAGTGGCAGTTTCTTAATATAAATTTAGCGCGTAAGAATGAATTACACATTATATGCAGACAAGGTACGCATATTTATTCGGAAGTAGTTACGGCCAGTGGCGTACCAACTTGTTCACGAGTGGGGGGGCCGAGTATTCCGCACTCCGTCGGCCATATATATATATATATATATATATATATATATATATATATATATATATATATATATATATATATATATGAATGGGTCATTCTATATCAAGTGTAACACGTAAATTTTCGACCATCTCCGATCGCGCTGAAAAAAATAATTGGGCTAGTACATGTGAGTGTGAGAAGTAGAGCACTGCACGGGCCGGGATTTCCGGCCCGGGCCCGGCCCGGTCCCGGCAGTTGTTTAAACTTACCCGCCCGAGCCCGACCCGGTGATTCAAAGCGAGACCCGGGCCCGGCCCGTACCCGAGGAAAAAATTTGCCTACCCGGCCCGGCCCGGCCCGACCGCAGATCGGGCCCGACAGAGGCCCGAGGCAATAATCTAGGTGGTGTCGCCCGAACACGAAATCGACAAGGTGTTTTAAGTGGCATAAATCTACGCTATGGTGGCGCATGCTTCGCTAGCAATTATACTTTAATGTATGGTAATTTCTTGTAAAAAGGGGCTCATGGTGGAAACAGCTGAGCTGATACACTGGATGCAATGAATGTTCGCTTGGCAGTGGTACACTGTACCTACTTTTTTCTGCAAATACTATGGGGATGCAATCAAGGCTTGGACGGACGCCCGTCTGTTCGGGAAGAATCATTGAATAAAAAAAATCTGGCATTTCCACGAAGTGAATCATGACCAGTGGGCGAAGCACTGGGGCTCGTTCTTACCGTAAATCACCCGTGACATTGCCCACTCGCGCATCTAAATGAGTGACAAATCGTGTGTACAGTATATACAATGTGTTTTTGCCGTTGAGCCGCCGCTTCCCGCGTCCTCAGCACCGGGGCAGAATCTTGTTGGCGGCGTTGCCGTTTTGCCTGTCGTGGATAAAAACGATCGTTTTCATCCATGACAGAATGTGTGGTCTGGAACGCGCTTATTCTTCATCGTCATCAGCGTCATCGTCGTGGCGTATAATGGTTATCTTCCATGTGCTGTGCCGTGATGGCAGCGTCATCGTCATCGTCATCGCACTAGCGTGGCTACACCGGGGGAGTGATGTACAAGCCTCGACCTTAAGGAGCTTCGCCCCTAAAAGACGAGGACACCGACCACAAGAGAATAAAAATGCGTTGACGTTGGGGGACCCATAATGGGAGCCTTGTTCACAATCGTTGTGAATAAAGCCCGCGTTCTGGGTGCCGAAACGTCAACCATGAGGATCATCAAGAGCGTTTCGCAGCAGATATTGTAACAAGAAAAGTGATTTTCAGCATGAGTTCGGTTTCAATACAGAGCGCAATAAAAACAGAGGACACAAGGCTCTTCTCTTTGTTTACATTGCGGTGTATTAAAATTTAAAGCATGCTCTAGCGACAAAGCCAATCGTGCACCCTTCATGATATGTAGCGCCTGTCTACAGCATAGTAGCACCTTGCTGCAGCATAAGAAATAGACAAAGAAAGCAAAATTCATTACGTTCTTGTAAGTACACTAACCTAGACAAAAATTATAATGAACCGCGCGCACCACGTGTACTTTTAGAAATACGTATAAGCAGCCGAAAGGAAGAAAAACATATTTGTCATAGCATTCTTTTCATCTATCCCAGCGCTGCTAGTATATGCACTCTAGCAGTTGTTTGCGGCATATTAACGCGAGAGCGTTAAAGAGCTCGTTTCGAAGAAATTTCGGCGTCGGCGCCGTTGGTTGTGAGCGAAAAATCATCATCTTGCCCGTGACCAAAAAATCGAGAGAGATGCAAATAAAATTAATAGTAAAAATTTCCGGGTCCGAGTGAGGATCGAACACAGGCCGCCTGCGTGGGAATCAGGTGTTCTACCACACAACCACTACTCTGTTTAGAAGTACATTGAAAATAACTTGCTCTGCTTGGAAATGCAGTGAAAATAACTTTCTTCACAAACAAACGCGTCCTGTATACATACCTCACAATATAACATGTAATATCGCAGTAATATTGCGTGGTACAAGCGTACGTTGCCATCGGGCGTCACAACACGTGAATATCATAACGACTTCGTGGTTTAAAGCCGGCCACCCATTACAAAGGGCACACAAGTTACTGCGCATATTCCCTTAACACTACGCAGTGGGTGCATAGCAAGTATGCACTAAGTGGTTGAAGTACGCACTAGGGATAGGACATCGCTATCACGTTCAACCCTTAAAGGCGAAGCTTAAGGGTCCCCCCCTTTTTATACAGCTTGTTTCTTCACATTTCATTGTGCGAGAAATCAAACTATGCGCTGTTGCATCACATATCGTGCCGCGCTAAAGTTTCTCGCACTGCTGACGCTAGCAGGGGAGTACATCTGCCTTGCGAATTGTGAAGGAGTCGCCTGCCTTTCTCCCACCACTGGAGCAAATTTAGGATGTCTCTGCGGACTTCTGCACAATGAACATAGCTGTCCAGCTCATCCCTCTCGCTCCCGAGCGTCGTGCCGGTCTTCAATGTCATCTATAAAACTCCTGTTTGAGTGTTTCTCCTTGCACTTTTCAGTAGTGTATGCTATGCATGCTTTGCACCGCGCTCTCTTTTTTTTTTTCATATTATAATGCTGTACTCCTTCGTAACGATGTTGCACTGGTATAGAAGATGGTCATTGGACTATACGACTGACAGGAGGAGGACGAAGAGATCTCGATCTATTTTCAGGGTTTGTTCCAGTTTGGTAATAAAGGCGCGAATAAGCTTTTGGACGCTTACTCATATGGTTCGAGGTAAAGAGACATCGATCCCATGGCACGGAATTCGTAATTGTCTTTTTTCAAGTCAGGTATTTCGTGAGCAAATATACTTTGCCCGAGGCCTTGTTTAATGGACCTATGCTATTCCTGCACATTCCAACGTTGTTGTGGCATTATTGTGTATCTATCGCACTATATAGCGCAGGGGTCTCAAACACGCGGCCCGCGGCCCGCACACGGCTGCCTTCGTCCGATTTTATTTTCTTTATAAGTACTTCTTTAGGCTACATAGGCATGACAGGTCTTGTGAGACACCCCACGCGTCCACCATGCGTTCATACATAACCGTGAAAGAAAAGTCTATATTTCAGAATCGGCGTTCAGATTTTAGTCATTTTGGAGATAGGTAGAGATAGGTTGTTAGAATCTCGCCACCAAATACCCTTCAGAAATGACCGATATATGAGATATGGGAAATGTATTTCAGATGACAAAATCAGGTGACATTTGGTACAACCTATTCCGCACCCCCCACCGCTCCTACGCCCAGCCCTTGCGGGACTAAATTTTCGTGAATGCAGACCGTTAGCTGATGCGAGTTTGAGACCCCTGCTGTAGCAGAACAAGACGAAAGCTCAAACGCTAACAATGTGGGCGCACAAAGCAGGCTGTGCATGTCCATCTCGCGTGACATGACCACTGGGAGCCGTGACAGAGCCACGGAAAACAAATGCCTTTATATGGATCCTATGTAACGAGACTCCGTGCAGTCCTTTTGTTTTAGTGGAGGGCTGGAATATTCAGGATGGTTTCCCAGCTTTAGAATTCTTGGGATATTAAGTTATAAATATATTATATTACTTTAATTACTGTGATCACAGAATAACACTTGGGATATTAAATAATAAAGAATATGAATAAAGCCCAGAATAGCCAGATGTTAACTTTGTAAGCGTCTGGCCTATATACTTTTAGCTCGCCCGTTTCAGGTAAATCAAGTAGCCCCATATGCAAGAAGCAAAATAAGTTCAGTACTTGTCCGTCATAGAACTCCAAATAGCTTTCCCCACATAAAAGAAGCATTTTTTTTTTCGAGATAAAATGTGAAACATTGATGTATGCTCAATTTCTCCGAAATAAACTTAAAGGGACACTAAAGAGAATAATAATTTTTTTTATCAGTAAATTACTCTCTTATAATGCCAAAATAACCACGCTCGCCGTGACTAGACTTGGTAAGCGCGAAAATACGGGTGGCGAATTAACCTTGAAGTTCGCGCAGCAGAAGTCGTCACGTTATAGATTCTGACGGCGTCTACTGGGGCCTACGTAGATCATAATCCGTAAAAATGAAGTAAATTGACCTCGGAGTAGCCCATAGACTTAACATAGGAAGTTTCAGGAAATTTTGAAAATCCAGTGCCCCAAAATACGACGAATGCAGTTTGAAATTCGTGATCCCACGCGCGGAGATTTCAGCGCGAAATTTTAAATGGGAACTTTGGCCTTGATTTTTTTTCCGTGTGAATAAAGTTATGGTGGTGAAACGAATGATATTCAAATTCTCAGAGTACACATTATTAGTGTAAACCACTTCAGTGCTTCACTTTCAGGTCGCTTTAAGAATTGAGAAAAGTCGAGGCCCGGCCCGACCCGAGCCCGCCACCTCAAACCCGGGCCCGGCCCTAAGCCCGGAGCTTCAGGCCCGAGCCCGGCCCGGGCCCGCCGTGAAACCAACTTTACCCGGCCCGGCCCGGCCCACGGGCCGGGCCGGGCGAATTTTCGGGTAGGCCCGAGCCCGTGCAGTGCTCTAGTGAGAAGTACTTATTGAGGCGTTATATTTCGGCAAAAAATTTTGCGTTGGTTAGAGGGCGCTTCGAAGTTTGACCAAGGAAGTGAAAGTGTGCCGCACTGAATAATTTATATAAAATTACTGGTTTGAGTAATTACTACGAAACAATTTTTTCCTTAATTTCAAGCCACTGATCTTTCAGAACTATTCATTTTCCTTTGAACTTTCGTTATTTCTGGCATTGGCAAAAAATCGCAAAATGCTGCATGGTTAGCGTTTTGTAGAAAAAGCAAAATTTTTTTGGCGAGTAATATATTCACATTGTGGGCTTTAGAGGTTCCTACAATAACTTATAAAAATTCTGTGGGAGCGAATGAAGCAGAAACATCACCACAATATTGTGAGAAAGTTGGGAAAATAGCATTTCCACCCCTATTGCGACATCTTTTTCGCAACGTAGCGGTCCAAGTAAAAATATGGCTTATACATCTTTGTGTAGTACGCTTTGTTGGTATGACGTACGAAAAATTTTGAAAGAGTAGTTTTTGTTTTCAGCGTAAAAACATTTTCGAACTGAACAACCACAAGGTTGTAAGAAGTTAGCCTTTGCCTCGCCTTCACTGCATGGCACATTAGTACAGGATTCCTGCGGGAGCCCTTTCGCAGTGATTAATGCAAAACATACAACTGCCTGCCGCTTATTTTAGTAATGCCGCTGTGTGCTATGTCAGAAATTCCAATAGTGCTAAAATTAAGGAGAGGTATGTTCCCCCTTGGATAATCGAAGGGCAGGTAATATTCAACCATTTCATGGACCAAAGTGGCAGAATCATAATGTAGTTGGCAGTCTGCAAACAGTTCATCGTGCTTGGCTTCTGTTAATTAAGATACATAATATTAGATAATAATTAAGGGCATAATCGGCACACTGCATGCGCTTCTCGCGAAAAAACAAAAATTTTATGTGAAAAGTTCACGAATGCACCTGTGTCTCACGAAAACCAGATAATGCTTCACTGCATGGCACGAGCAATGAAGCAGTACCTTGGTTCCAATTTTTTTTGTCTATGTTAATAGAAACATTGCGTAGAAAATTTAGTATTTTTTTATATTCTTCCTCGGTCATTTATCTTCAAAATGTATATTCTGCATTTTCATTGTTTTGCATGTTTTTGCATATATAGTGTTTTTTATTGCTCTGTTTATCAGCTGGCAACCAAAAATTACTGACTTTTCAAATTTTTATGCATTTCACAATATTGTTGCTGCTCCATAACTTATATTAATTGGAAAGAGTGTCTCATTACGCATAATTCGGTATGCGGCAATACGTGCTGGACTACTTTTCAAATTGGCAAATAGTTTCTTCCCGAGAAAAATGAAAAATAACTATCTTCTCGCGGTAACGAAATAGTTAGAGGGCCCTCCGGCCTCTCCATGTACATACGCCTGTGCAAACGGTGTAGGAACAAATTTTCTTTGAAAAAAAATATGTTTCATTATAACGTTAAACAACCCCGCATTGTTTCCATGCGCATTGGTGTTTAGCAGTTTATGATTGGTCCAAATTTTATCGGTCATGCACACAGCGCCTGCTCGTAACGCGATGCTACAAATGACCCCAATATGATCCATCACGTAATGACCACTTCTGCACGACTATAAAAAAAAAGGAAAATACACTATTTTTAATATGGCATATTTGTGACCATCAGTTCATCGCCAAAAATTTTCGGTGTATCATAAAATTGAGTGCTCGCTACGCGACGTCACAAATCTGTGAAACCTGGCGGCGTTAAAATGACTTGTGCACACTAAACAGTGTACTACTACGATGAACAATATCTAAACACATTTGGAGTAGCCGGACGATGTCTCATTCTGAATGAATTTCAAGAAGGCTGCCCGCCGATCACATTGGCAATGGCTACTTATAGCAGCTGGCGAGACGAATTCATATGAGTTTAATAAATATTTTCAGTTGCAGTATAACACTGCTGAGCTGTTTGAGCGCGTTTTCAAATCTGTGAACACATCCTTGCTGAGAGAGAGGGAGGAAGGCAAACAGACCTGCGCGTGTGTGCTTCTTTGCCGCTTGAGTTGTAATTCGCCCTGTACAAGTCAATTCGAGATGAATCAAGACCAACTAGCCCGGCTGTCAATTCAGTCTCCGTAGTCCAGAAAACCGTGGACCTCGACCATTTCCCTGGTCCAGTAGATCAAGTTGAGGGAGATGCATGGAAGTGGGGCTTTCCGACATACTCGAGTCCACTGCCTTATTCCTCGCCTTGTTCCAATTCGGCGATATCGCTGCAAGCTACCATATGATAAGCAAGGCGAACAGATTATTCGGAAACTGAAGCGGACCTTCTTTAGCTCCCCCAATGCTGTCCAATTTAAAAAAACAAAAAAAAAACACAACCTTTTTGCACACTCATAGACTGATAGCAAATTTGATATGGAGCAGCGGTAATGCCATTCCTTTCCGATGAAAGAAAATTAATTTGCTGAAACAAGAGAAGCGTTTGGTCGGTGTTTAAAAAAGTTTACTGGTTCCTGCCCGCATTTGAGTCGACGATTTTGTAAATTTCAAACCAGGCAGAGCAGAATAAAGTCGTGACAGAATGCTCTAACGTTACAGAGCCCCTACTAAGCGATAGCCCTTTCTGCAATGCTGCAACGCACAGCGCGCAAGCGTCGCATAAGCGGCCCGCACCGCAGAGCAACCGCGTTGCGTGGTCGTCATACGCGGAAGGCCCTCTCCACAGCAGAAACGTGACAAATTTCACTATACATGTAAATGATTGCTGTGTAAAAGTAAGACTTCTCCTCAGTTGATGGTTTCCGAGTGTGCAGCCGTAACTGACCGCAGTCGAGAGTGGGGGGGGCTCCGCCCCCCTAACTTTCTCAGTGGGGGGGCTCGCGCCCCCCCTTGCCCCCCGGTAGATACGCCTATGGTTACGGCGGAGGAGTAGGAGCATCGCTCGAGCACATTATGTAGCGACTCAGAGCCAATTTCGTTGACGACCACGTTCTCGCACTCTTGGAGCTTGCCGCTCTCCGCTTTAGCGTTGGCGAAGAGGAAGTAATCTATCCGTGGATGAGAAAATAAAACATTCTGTTATGACGCACTAGATTACACACTTTACGCTGCAGACATCCGCTGGTTGCCTTTATTTCTGAACATTCCCTTTTCCGTTAAAGGGACACTAAAGTGAAACAATGAATAGGTTTAGATTGACAAACTGCACCCTGAGAACTCTAATGCCATAAGTTTCACTATCATAAGTTCATTATTAGCGGAGAAAATCAAGCTTGAAGTTTTATTTTTAAATTTGGCGCCGATATCTGCACGCGTGACGTCAGAAATTCCAAATGTATTTTTCATATTTTCGCGACATTGGCTCGATGAAATTTTCTGAAACTTCGTATGCTTGGTCTATGCCACGCACAGATGACAATTCACCTCATTTTTATCGATTAGAAGCTACGTAGCACTCAGTAGACGCCTCCAAAATCTATGACGTCACAGTGTTTGGTGCGGGAATCTCAAGGTGGCGTCTCCACCAGCATTTTCTTTTCGCGTGTTTTCTCGCTTAGCAAGCGAAGTGTCGCGGCAAGAGAGGTGTTTTCGGGATTGTTAAATGTGCTCAACTAATACGCGAAAAATCGTTTTGCCCTTTAGTGTCCCTTTAACATTGCATGTGCTGTCAATAATATCACACTGGCGCCGAAGCTCGCTTGTTTCTTTGAAATGTTTACATTGCAGCATTACTTATAAGGTAAACCTAGTCAATGTCATTAACCATTCGAAACGTTCCAGTCTGAACATTCTGGCTACCATTACGAGCGATGTCATGTAGAACGAAGAATGGGTTCTAGATCGCCAATTATTCGCTTGGTTCTGTGTATAGATATGTTCTTCCCGCTGCTTTTTATTACGATATCAATTAGAGGGACATTAGATTCGCCGTCGGTGTCATCGCCGCCGTGGTGGTCTGTGTAAGGTCTCAGCGTGATGAGTTCGAATCGTGACTCGCGTGTGGTACACAGTGGAACTGTGAGAAAGCACGTGCTCATCATAGTCTCCTACAATATTTAGTAGAGGGAAATGTGATGCTGTGATCACTCAGCCAACATGGGAATGATGCATAGTACTTGGATTTGCTTACTACTCGTGCTTGCAGCTTCCAGCGGGCTTTTGGTTTTGCTTATTGTTGCATTTTGGCTTTTGATTCAAGTAAAACAATGACTCATCCTGACCTACGTGAGCCGATTTGAACCAGTGAGCCTAAAAAGGTGAAGGCAGCTGTTGCGACGGCGCAAAGTTAGCTGAATTTCGTGCACTTGGTCTTGCGACAAAGTCACTGCAGGCCTCACGGAACCGCATGGAGCCAGAACAATGAAACTTGGGCAAGTCCACATTCTCTCCATCATTTTCATGCTGGCTTTACGCAACACATTTTGCAAGACGAATACTAAAGAAAGACAAGCTCACTTTCTTTATTGCCCCGAGTCAGTAACACAAATATTCAGCTTAAAGCTTCTTTCATTTTGTATAAGACTTTCATTGCCGGTGAGAGGTCTTTGTGAGCAGGTACTGTACATTTCGTTTGAAATAAGGTTATCTTATTATAGTACTAATTGCTTTGTTACATTCACGGACTTCGATCTCGAATTATTGTTGAGCAAATTTCTACCCCTTAAAATGTGTCATGTGTCTTTGAAGACTTGCAGACCTTCTCGGCACTTTTTGCATTTGCATATTTTCCGTATATACGCCCCATTTTTCAAGCACTGTCTTACTCTGTGATTGCGAGAGAGACAGTAACCCTACTCAAGGTGTATATTTAATGGCCAAGTGCATATGATCACCCCCTTTATTTACTTCAAAAATATCATTACGTTGTGTCCTACACCTTGTGTGCATTTATGTTTGTGACGAGTTCTTCGTTAACTTCACCATAAGTAGAACCTCCCTAAGCTTAATGGCACTGCATAGGCTTAATCTACCAGCAGTATTCTACCTCACAGAAAAACAACATGAAGCGCGCCAATTGGGGGCTATCTTAAGTAGAGGGCACCGTCGCTTGGACGTTATATATATTCAACAATGGAATATTACTGATGTGCGCATATTGAACCGCGCTCATTTCGAATGTCGCTTAATAAAGATAAACACTCACGTGGGTTTCCATCAGCTTTGTTCAAAACGACGAAACAGTGGTTTCGTTTTCGGAAAATCAGAGTGAATACGTCTGTTGGTGTTTCAGGAGTTTTAGAAGCTTGAAACGAAAAAAAAAAAGATTGATTAGCTAGACACTAAAAAAAAAGTCGAGTATTTTGGGAGTATTTCTGCTACACAACAATAATCGTCATCTGGCTTGCTCACGTTTCCTCTCTTGAAAACCCGGCTCTCGGCACATTCCTATCGAGAATGCTATGTCATGCCGATAACGCGCGCGGCGTTCGTGACCGGGAAGTGCCGGGACGGCGGTGATAACGCCAGGAATGTACGCGGGGTAGATGACGATTATAGTTGCGATGCAAAAAGACACCCTTTTTACTGGATTATTTCTTAGAGTGTACTGTGTGACAGGCTTAATCTGTGACACACTCAGACTGCGTGCAGCTTACTATGTGACAGATCATGATTCAGATTTTTTTTTCTTTTTGCTAGACAAGGCGCGAATGCCCCACAAAGGCCGCAAAATGGACATGTCAATTTCAATATTTCTCAAAGAAAATTGAAAAAAAAATTACTAGAAATGTCTAGCAAACCATATCTGTATCGCATACCCACGCCTACACGACCCAATACGTTTAATATTTCAAACTGCATCGTCGTATAAAAAATTATAGCCTGTTTTTAGTTTAGTGTAGCATATTTTCAGAATAAAACGTTCATAGATTACGATAGCGTGTGCGCAAGCAAAATGTTTTATTGAACGCCAGTATGCTCTTGCAGTGCAGTTACCAGAGCGGCAGGACCGAGAAATCGATGGAAGGGCGCGTACCTTCCGAACGCAAGTGGAGGTGATCCCCGTAATGTAACCAAATCATGCGACTTGCTTAACAGCAATGTCAAAGGAGTGTGCAGTTTCTAGCTGTTTAATTTTTTTTGGAAGATATGTAAGCGACACGGCAGCAACTGACACTTTTACTCGATAAACGTGTTTTTAAACATTTGACCTTCTGAATTCGATTGTTTGAACATATCTTTCGCTGCTCAGTAGAATACATGTGAGGTTAAACTACCTTGGACTTTTATGTTTGGTACTCACCAGTGTTCAGAATCGCTTCAAAGCTGTCATTACGAGCATTTGCTTGGATTCGGACGAAATCTTCCTCATTGCTAAAAGGAAAAATGACTTGAAATGCGCGAAAGAGTTAAAGCAGAGCTACCTGTCACGTACCCATTCACGTGTAAAAACATCACTAAAGCTTGTGCTCAAATGAACAAAACGCGAAGTCTTCATGAGCTTAGGAACAAGGTGAGAACTAGCAGTAATCTTTACCTCCCGCAGAGGAACACAGCGCGTCTTGCATGCCCAATACTGGCTAATCGGCCATGGTGAACTGTCTCATGTTGTTTAACAAACGAGCACTTGAGCCCAGATGATGCTACTGCACAAGGACGAAATTTTACACTACAATAAATCAACGGAAAGTGGTTTAAACTTTGCAACGATCAGAAAGCTTTTATTTATACAACATTTTCTTTTTTTATTCCGCCCAGTGAAAAATACCGCTCCTTATGTGTTTGTTCTGTTAGTTAAAAACCCTGATTACATAGAACATTATAACAAACTGTCAAGTTCATAAAATATTTTGAAAAATACTATTGAAGATGAAGTTCTATTCACACCACTAGATACTCCATGTAGAGTGTCTTCGCTATCGTCAGTCCTGTTATCGTTTTAAAGAACGAAAGTAACTGATTGGATTTACGATTACTTCCATCAAAATCGGAATTGATTACCAAGGCGAAAAAATTGATTCCAGCCAGACTCTCAATTTTTGTGCCACAATAAACCTTTCTCTCTAGTAATAGATTGCAATTACCCAGTGTGACCTATGAGTGTGAGAAATCGCGGAAAAAGGTAATCATTGCGTCCACATTGCTTTCCTTTGAACATATGTTTGCATTATGCAAATACAGAAAGTGAGACACTTCCTCCTGTCTAGTTCATTCATTCATTCATTCATTCATTCATTCATTCATTCATTCATTCATTCATTCATTCATTCATTCATTCATTCATTCATTCATATTTATTTCAGACAATGACAAATAACAAAATGTACAATTGTCTTGTCTAAGAGGGTGACAAAAAGGCACGAATGCCTGACTGAGTGTCACACCCCATTCTAGACACACAACTGAAACAACAGAAGCCGTTACAGGAGCATAGATTAACCTATGCTCCTGTAACGTCTATGTATTCTTCGGCTATTAAAACACCTTGGTATCCATCTGTGACAATCGCTATTGAAACTTTTCGCTGGTGCCCTTCTCTTGTTTCTGGTTCAGAACATCAGCATTTCAAAATGGCTTGGTGTGCACGCTGGAGATAAGCTCGATATTGTAACGTATGCCAGCGCCTCGTCGCAGGAGATTGGGGTTGCACTGCTGCAGAAGTCACATGGTTTCTTGTGATTTGCCTAAGACGACTGGAAGGTGAAAGCCATCTTTTTTCTTTCTTCAGTCGATCCGCCCGCTCACCCCGTTCAGAAAGTTTCTGCACCAAACGCGAATTTGCACTGCCTCCGGAATCGGAAGCATTCAAAACTTTCAGCAACTGACGTGATCTCCCAGCGCCTCCACGATGCTTTGAGAAAGCACGCGATCTAATGCGATGACGTCATAGTGGCGTTATGATGACGCCATAAACTCTCAAATTCGGGTGACCTGTGACGCTTTAGGGTGATGTAAACACGTGATGATTTTTTGCGTCACTCGTGCTGACGCTGACGCCATTAATAGCTTTCCACGTTTGCAGAGGCATCTAAGACTTTCGCCTTAAAAATTTGTGACCATTGTAACCTATTGTAGCTATTGTAACCATTGAACCATTGTCGTGTACTGTAACATGCGCAGCCGCGAGCCTGCTCTTGCCACAATGGGGATCATCTTGCTGTATTTCTCGCAAATGTAAAGTGGTGAAAGGTTCATTGCCCATTACACCTTCTCGTTAATGTAGTGGCTATTTAAGCTTAATCCATTACTAAAATATTTTATCAGGCCTCGCACACTACGATAATTTCTATAAAGTGAAGTAGTCGGTGAGGAGCTTGCACTGCCGCTTTGTTTGAAGCTGAGTGTTACCAAACTGCGGCCGACGCCTTTGTGTAAGTCGAATTGCTGTGTGTGTGACCATAACATTCCTGCGCCGAAATATTGCTAGGCAATCTCTTGGCGACGCGTAAAGCGACTCTGGTTCTGCTTAAAAACGAGCGCAGTGACTCCTGTAAAGACTAGTTACTAGTCCCACGTAACGTTGGCCCACGCGTGCCAGCGTAGTATTTAGTTAAATCATAGAGAGACAAACGCTCCTGGCAGCTGATGTGCCACTCTTACTATGGATTTATCGACACGTTCCGGCAACCTCCAGCAACATTACACTTCAAACGTAAGGTACGCACATAGCTTTGCGTATGTGTTTGCTAAATTTCAATAAGGGACATGGCCAACACTGCGGGATGCTAGCTATGCAAACGTTAGCCAACTCCAGCACTACCGAATGCTGCAATACTTTTAGTCATCAATAGGTAGGGGTAGCCAATATTATTCAACATACAAGCGAGCCAGAATGAGCCAGCGGTAGGTTACACTAGCCAACACCTAGCCAATATTGGTTAGTGCTATCCAAGTGTTCGGAAAAACACTCGGCAAGATTACTTGTTTACACGTTTGTACTCTCATGGTTTGCATAGCAAGCACTTAGTACAACCCAACGTTAACCCTGACAGTTAATGTATCCTACAGTGGTGTCAAAGTGCCTCTGGTTGCCAAGAAATATTTTGCTAATGAATTTAATGAATCTGCACTAGTTTTAACACGAAAAATGCTCAACCAAGTCTACAGCGAATATGTGTATCTCTAGAAGGGAAACAGTTCGACGGTCCGCGAATATATCAGTATACATTAGTCCGCAAATTCACAGAAACTGTAATGAAGAAGCAACTCTGAAATACTCTGCATCGAAGTCTCTCCACTCTTGCCACTAGGTTCTCAGCAGATTTTTGTGAGCGTATATAGCTAGAGTTGACTGCCGCCGCAACACGTATGGCTAACCATAAAATCATGTAGGGGTTCGTAATATCTTTAAGCTAACGTCACGAAACGCAAAGTTTGAAGCACGCATCTTTTTAATGTAGTGACAGAGTAATCAAAATCTACAACAAGATACAATTCGATCGATCTCAGCTCGGGACAAACACAGGGGTCATACATTTCTGCTTCACTCGTTAACAATCTGTACGGAGTGTTTCGTCACTGACACTTTTTGTATAGAAAACCACCATTACGTGTGAGTGATCGCGTAGAATTCGTTGCGCAGAAGTGAGAGTCTATCACTCGCCGAGTTCTTAATAAGGCTGACGTGTTCTTATCAGTTTCTAATTAATTTAATAGTTACATTTTGCATTCAGCGTTATTAGCATACCTTCGTGGGAATAAGTATGATATATTGTAGACAACTGAAAGGTTTCCCGATGTTGCGTCAAAAGAGGGAGTTTCCACTCTCTTGAGCTCGAGGCATTGTATCCAGTAGTCGCTGTTTGTCGCCAGCATATAGAATTCCTCGAACTCCCGAGCCACCTGCGTTCGCACGTACGACGTTAAACGCCATCGAAAGAGCATATTAGAGGGTGCTTTCGTGCGATCGCATATATATATATATATAGATGCATACATACGTATATGTCTAGAGGCATAGAGAACGAGAAAGATTAGTACCACATCAGTACATGACGAAATATGGCATATCTGCACCTTAAAATATGCCGCCTCTCTCTTAGCAGAAGGGGAGCAACATTCGGTATTTAATTCAGAATTTGCACACAAAATGATAACCTTAACTGAAAATGATGCCTTCAAACAAACACTAAACACTCAAGGTGTCACGCATGCAAATGCCATGAAGAAACGAAACACAGAAGGAAAGATAAATGTTTGCGACGTAACAATGCACTGCATAAGAAGTACCGTAGTTGATGTATGTGTGCGCGATTCTTAAAAAATCACCGCCCAAGCACTCCGTACAAATGGTTAACCAGCGAAGCTGAAATGTGCGGCCCCAGTGTTTAGCAGTGGGTTCAACCCGACGCTGCACTGAAGCCTTCCACAATTATCGTTGCCAGGTTGTGGTCGAACCACAGGCGGTCACAGACGTCGCAGCCGAAGCCAAAGTGCCGCTGGAGAAACTCGCCCAAAGCGGGCGTTCGCCTCGGCGAACGCGCTCCCGGAATCACGTCGACGCTGTTCTGCGCGCAACGCCGTTTCTTCGGCGAGCCAGAGGGCGCGCCGTGGCTGCAAGCGTTTGACCTTGCAAGCGTGGTAACCAAGCTCGCGCGCCAATGGCGCGCGATCTTGGGTACGACGCTCAGAACGACGTAACTGATAGCACAGCCAATGGAGACCTCTCGTGACACAGATGCCGAGCGGCTTTTCGTTTCTCCTAGCCATATACAGCTTTCGTTGTAAAACAGTTGTTCTTTACGTTAACGTTCGGGCAGTAACGCCAGCTTGGCCGTCACATTTAAGTGCGCCAACGGGTATGTCACGTGGTCTATTTTCGTATTCCGCGGGTATCTCTAGTAAGCTGCGAAACACCAAGATACTTAACCCTTTCAGGCGCTATGTACACAATGGTGTACAACACTTCATTTTGTTATTTGTATCAACTAGGGTTTGAGAAAGGGCAAGATATATCAAGCTTTCGATGAACCGAACCTCCTGCATAATAAATTTGTCTTCATTCACTGACTCGCAAGCCGCTTGCAGGAATTATGCGAAGGTCCGCGTCTCAGCCGATGCACTTAACATCATGAAACGCCGAAGCACTCCACTCCCATATACCTGCGTAGTATGGTTTCCAGGGCACGAGGGTCTACATGGAAATGAAGCGGCCCATGCCGCTGCCCGCGAGCACGTCAGCCGGGCTGCCCTCGGCCCACAGGATACCCTACCCATGGCTGAAGAGATGGAGGCTGTGCAAAACACCTACTCGTCGCTACTTCAACACTACAGACTGGAGCGACGGGTGTACCCTCTACCCCACCAAAAACTGACTGAAGAAGAAAGCGTGATCATCCGACGCTTGAAAAGCAACACGCACATACACGGCATATTAATGCACCGCCTCTACCCAACGAAGCATGGCTACATGTGCCCCCCTCTGCAGCGTACCGGACACCCTAGCACACTTGCTCCTGGAATGCCAGTGCCATGCAAACCGCAACATGCAACCGGAGACGGCCGTGAGCCAAGCACCAAAAACGAACGACGACCACCTAACCGAAACGTGGGAGGCCAAACTCGTCCTCGAGGACCTGGAAGACCAGCGAATACTCGTCTCCAGGGCCAAGAGGGCAGTCGAAGCCAGAGGGTTCCTGGACTAGGGAACCCTCCCACCATAGGGTGATACCGGGCCTCGCTCGGAACACTGTTTCCAAATAAACGTTTATTTCTCTCTCTCTCATTTAACTTCTATTTCAAGTGTACTGTTGCATATGATCTCTTTGCTGAAAGTACTACCACGTTCGACGTGCCGCTTCCTGCCAGCCATGTGAAAAATACAGTTTTTCTTTGTTCAAAACGGACATAACCAAAAATGACTTTGCACTGTATTTCGACACTGAGATTACATTCTTTTTATGCCGAAATAGCGGAGGAATGACTTCATAATAAATAGATATTTAATTACAACTTAATATAATTATTTACAATAACACGCATAAATTAAGATATTATGACATTATTTTTGTTGCAACAGAATATCGAGTGCCCTGAAATAACTTTCTATCGATATGACGCTTTTACAGGCAGTTTTTGGACACAGAGACAGAAACGGCCTTGTCCGACATTTTGGAGAACAATATACAACTTTATCATTGGAAGTTTACAGCTGAACTCTTGTGCATACGGTTTGCTGTGTGTCGCAGAAAGAAAATTATCATCCTCAGCAACCAGCGCGCCCTGCGTCGTTTTCTTCATCTTCCTACTCCTATGCTTCACTCCTAGAACACTTCCACCAATTTGTCAAGCATGGGATGCAATAACTCAGATGGGCTAGAGAACGAGTACAGAGAAAAAAAATTCCCCATCTCCCGCTAAAGGGAACCATGTGTGGATGCGAAGCAGCGGGGAGATAATTAGCTTGAGAGGGAGGAGCGTCGCCGCTCTCATTTCACGGCAGTGGTCCGGGCGCTCATCGCGGCGCTGCACAGGAGAGAGAATGAGGCGCGCGCGCTCCGTCATTTTCATACCGCGGAACTACCGTGGCGCCCCCCAGCGGAGTATGCAGCGCTGTCACACCACCTGTCGTGCGCGCCGCTCCGTAGAGGATTCCTAGATGAAAGGACGGGGGGGGGGGGCGTAGAAGAGGAGAGAGAGGGGGGAGGGGACGTGCATGCCCTGTGGGAGTGTGGGACGCGGGAGCCGCTCCGTGGAGTAGAGGATTCTTAGAGGTGAGAGGGGGAGAGGACGCGCATGCGCTGTGTGGATGTGGGCGCCTCTCCTTAAAGTAGATGATTCCCTAGAGTAGAGGAAGGGGGTGCGCATGCGCTGTGGGGGGTGTGGGACGCGGGGGCCGCTCCGTAGAGTAGAGGATTCCTAGAGGAGAGAAAGGGGGGTGAGCGTGGGAGAGAGAGGGGGGAGGGGACGTGCATGCGCTGTGGTGGTGTGGGACGCGGGACGGACTAAGCCCCCCTCCAAACACATGCAAGCAAGATTAAGGAATGGGGTCAACCTGGGCGACAGACACCACCTGCCTAGCCATTGCTAAGCAGCCTCTCTGTGCTCTCGGCCATGACTCAAGGAATGGGGTCAACCTGGGCGAAAAACACCACCTGCCTAGCCATTGCTAAGCAGCCTCTCTGTGCTCTCGGCCATGACTCTGATGACTGTGTTAGGGTTGACGGCCTTCATATTACTACAGTGTTCTGGTTCGCATAATGGGTGCTTCCCTACTTCATGAAAGTGGCCGGACGCGGGACGGGGGACGGGGGACGGGGGACGGCGGACGGGGGACGCGGGACGCGGGACGGACACGGGAGCCCCGAGCATAAGATGCTTCGCATCTAAAAAAAATCACGCCATATCCACGAAGTGAATGATGATGAGTGGGCGAAGCTCGATCGTTTTCATCCATGGCAGAAAGATGATGTGTGGTCTGGAACGCGCTTATACTTCATGGTCATCAGCGTCATCATTATCACGTGTAGTGGTTACATTCCACTATACCGGAACGCGCTTATACTTCATCGTTATCACGTGTAGTGGGTACATTCCACTATACTGCGTAATCGTCATCTTTATCACGTGGAGTGGGTACATTCCACTACACGTGGCTAGCTACCTACCTACCTACTACTACTACTACTACTACTACTACTGCTACAACTACAGAGGAGGGACAGACCCACACCCCTAAGGAGCTTCGCCCCTAAAAGAAAGAAAGAGAAAGGCAGAGATAGAAAAAATAAAAAAGAGAAAAAATATACCGTGAAAAAACTGGCCGATCCCACGCATGTGCGAATCGATGCAATGCGAAGCAGCCACCAAGGAGTAAATTAGGCTGCACATAACGTGCATGTAAGGATTTACACGTTAGGACCTGTCATTTATGTTCGTCACACAGTGGCGTCAAGCTATGGCAATTTTAGTATTTATCATGCAAGTGAAATGGCCGCGAGCGCACCATGAGCGTGGTATGTAAATCACGCTTTACATGACATGAATGTCAGGATCTTCATGTTACCATCTGTCATTTACGTTGGTCATACAGTCACGTCGCGCAACACCAATTTTCGTTTATGTCAAGCTAGCAAAACGGCCGCGAACGCGGTTTGGTTTTGTGTGCTGCTCCTTCTGTGTCTCGTTTGTTTGCGCTGCCATGTTTTCGTAATAAATATATACCAACCCGTGTAACACTTACCTGTAATATGTTGTATTCATTCATGTCTTCGCTTTGAGCCGCCACACGTGTGCTGATCGCTACAGTCGCTGAAAGAATACTGATTACCAGTCTGACAGCTTCTCTCGCCGGCATCTCAAAAACACTGGGAAAATAGAGAACAAGAAAGTTTCGGTGAGGAAAAACATGAGTACACATGCAAGGTTTACCCTGTTGTCAAAGGCTACCATAACTGCTTCAGAAGAGCCTTTTTCTGTACGGCATCCCCAAGGCAATGATAAAATATTAGGCTTTTTAGGTGCTCCAGATACACGTATTCTGAATACCCTAAGAAGGCCTTTTTCTCTGTTTTACTGCGGCTGTTGAACAGCATGCCCCTCAAGCGTCTGCGCACGCGCGAGCTCCTCCCGGTGCGCCACTGCAGCGCTGGCCGCTTCACGATGCCGCGATTTCCGAGATTTCACTTAAAGGGACACTAAAGCGAAATAATGACTTGGTTTAGATTGACAAACTGCACTCCGAGAACTCTAATGCCATATGTTTCACTATCATAAGTTCATTATTAGCGGAGAAAATACAGGTTGAAGTTTTATTGTTAAATTTGGCGCCGATATCTGCGCGCGTGACGTCAGAAATTCCAAATGTATTTTTCGTATTTTTCGCGACATTGGCTCGATGAAATTTTCTGAAACTTCGTATGTTAGGTCTATGGCACCCACAAATGACAATGCACCTCATTTTTGTCGATTAGACGCTACGTAGGACTCAGTAGACGCCTTCAGAATCTATGACGTCACGGTGTCTGTTTGGTGCGGGAATCTCAAGGTGGCGTCTCCACTCGCATTTTCTTTTCGCGTGTTTTCTCGCTTACCAAGCGTCGTGTCGCGGTAAGAGTGGTGTTTTCGGGATTGTGAAATTGTACTTAACTAATACGCGAAAAATCGTTTTGCCCTTTAGTGTCCCTTTAAGTGTAAAACAGACTGTACTCGGAGCTGTAAAGCTCCGTGAATTCCCAATGAATAATTAGCTGCTAAAGCAGCACTGTACGAAAAAAATCCATAAGCACTATGCTCCATGAGGAACACAATATCCGTGCTTTTGTGGTATTTGTTGTAAAGCGTTAGGCAGTCCAAAAAGACGTACCAGGCGCTCGTTCTAGATGTGTTCTTTCGGCGTTCCGAGCTCAGGCACGTTGGCAGTCCGCGCACTGTGAGGTGACGTGTATCGTGAGTTTGAAGATAAAACAAAAACAAAATTGATTGCGCAGAGACGATCGGAAAGAAGATGTAGGGTTACTGCTAGCACTACCTTCGCCATGTTTTCAGCGCAGCCGATGCTTCCAGCGTTGTTCGTGCCGGCATAGGCGTGCACAAGGTGTGCATAGGCATTCCTGCACCGGCGTGCGTTAGGAGGGGGGCAATGTTTCACCGCAGCACCACCCCTCCCCTCTGGAGATTGGGGGGTTGGTAGAACAAACTGTTAGGCGGGGTTGGTAGGGTGTGAAAGAAATGAAGAGTGTCAATGGATGCATAAATGAAAATGAGGCGATGTCGTGCTTCTGACAGCGGGCTGTGTTTGGTCGGCGACATTCCCGGAAAAAGGTAAGGAGCAGACAGCTCCTAAACTGCAACATCAGTGGTGCTCGGTCGTCATTTTCGCCATAAATCTACATGGCCATCACCCTCAGCTTTAAAGAATGACAGAGCCGGTCCGACTGGGTACAGGCACGGGGCAGACTTCGCGCCCCCCGTTGGCCGATTAGGGAAAGCAGCCGCACGCTATGCGCCCCACTGCCCTCCACTGATTTGCGCACGCCTTTTCGAGCCGACGTGCATTGCTAGCGGTTGCGCCTGTATGCGCCTAGCGAGAATGTTAAACGAAATCAACGACTGGTTTGGTGGTTCGCCATTCAGCACGTTCGCAGCTGCCCACATTTTTTTTTATGTTGGCGAGGATATAAAAAAATTGCCTCAAATTTGGCGCGATATGCTGGTGCCGTCTAGACAGTGAACTTTTTTGTGTGGACGCAATTGCAAAGACGTGGGCTGTCATTCGAATACCGGAGAAAGATTCAAGCGGGACAAAAGGGACGGTGCTTTAGAGCAACCATTGAGGCTTATTCCTTCAAGAAAACCAATGCGCACTTAAATTGCATATGAAATGATTTTCGAGGAAGGAAAATCGTGTTGATACGTACCTTGGGATACAGCGACTCGCCATCGTCCGAAAGAAAATGTTAGGCGCTGGTGACAGGCAAGCTTTTCAATATAAAGTGATAACGCAGGCTTGTGCGGAGTAGTGTGCATCCTCTTCATCAAGCGTTTAAATATACGAGACGACCAAACTTTGAAATAAAAACAAAATCCTCTCGAAACCCTTTCGTCATCTTTCTGGTGAAAACGGTTGCGTACTGTTTTCTTTTTTGCTTGATATTTCGTCATCTTTTACATGTACTCTGTCGCTGAACGCATCACAGAGGTAGACCACTAAACCCCGTAATATAGTTTTTTTTGTTTTCTTTTTGCTTTTCTTCATATAAACCGCTTCGTTTTTGCGCCTGACAACTTCCATACTGCAGCCTCTCGTCTGGAGGAAACAGCTGTCGTTCTGTACCCGTGTTTCGTAGTCGCGATGCTCTGCAGTGCGTTGAAGAGACAGATGCTCATTAAGTAATACAGCAGGGAATGACTACGCGTGCACTGGAAAAAACGCTTGAACAGGAAGTGTCGCAGGAGCCAGCGGTGGCTCCAGCGATACCCCTTGTTTAAGTATTTTTCCTCTCTTCAAGCGTCCATCGTGTCCTGAACAGCATTATTTGGATTTGCACGTGAACATGTTATTAAGGCGAAATCTTTGTTCGTGTTATACGAACTCGTCAGTGAAGGAAAAGACGGCGTGAGCGAAATGAAGCAGGTTATATCGCGTGACTGCGTGAGCGTCGTGTTCGCTTCACCTTGGCGGGGTTCGCGTGGCTCACAGGTTTCCACATGCTTCTACCCTTTCACCTGAGACGACTCGAAGGCGAAATCGATGAGCGTGGCAATTTGGGCTTGTTGGTACCGTTGCACGATAATGAGTGGAGCGCAGGCTAAAGACAAAGACAAAAGAGAGACACATTCGACAGCGCTGTGTTTGTGTCGAATGTGTCTCTCTTTCGTTCTTGTCTTTAGCCTGTGCTCCATCCATTATCGAAGGCGAAAGTCGCCTGCTTATTTCGCTTATCAGTCGAAGTACAGATCCTCCCCTGACCCTCCCCGAAAGCTTCCTGCCACTAATGTGGTTTTGCACTGACTGCCTCCGGGATCAGAGTCATTGAAAACGTTCTGCACGTCACCTGATCTTGAACGGCCTCCGTGATCGGCCCACCTTTGACTAAGCGAAGATGTCATCTGATGACGTCGCAGTGACGTCCCATGTATTGACGATATGTGACGTCGTGATCACATCATATTGTGTCGTCATTCTGTGGTGATCCGTCATCCGTTTCTGTTTATTTATTTCTTCCTCTTTCTATCTCTATTTGTCTTTCTCAGCTTTCTTTTTCTCTCTCTCCTTCTTTCACTCTTTCTCTTTCTGTATTGCTGTTTTTTTTTTCTTCCTTTTTTCGTGTTTGTTCCTGCATATATATTTCTCTCCCTTTCTATGTCTTCCTCTCACTTCCTATTGTTCTTTCTTTCGCTTTCTTTGTGTCTCTTTGTTTCCCTCTTTCTCTCTCCGTCTTGCTCTCTATTTTTCTATCTCTTTTTCGTGTCTGTCCTTCGTGCCTCTTTTTTGATGGCTCTCTTTATATTCCTATCACTTTGCGTCTTTATTTCATTTATTTCTGAACATTTTCCCTTTTCTTTCTGTTTCTGTCTTCCTCTCTCTTTCACGTGCTTCACGTGCTCCACTTCGCCAAGCACATTTTTCGTATAACGCTCGCTTGCGCTGTACTCGTTAGTGAGGCTTGCCCACGTAATGTGGCGCATACCCACCTGAGGAGTTTTGAAGGACAAATCACAAGTGGCCGATAGCTTAAACAGCTTTGCTGTTAAGATTCTAAAACGCTGGTGTGCCCATATCTACGTACGTGTAAAGAAACCACATGTTGTCAAAGTTAATACGCACTACCCCAGCACAACAGACGAAATAATAAGATTGCGAGCTTTGCAATAAAATCAGAAGGTGGAGTATCAATAAGAATTTCAAGCGGAAAGTTCACTTTCTTCGTTCAATGGAACTCTACTAATATGCTCAGGGCAAGACAGATGAAAATGGAGGGAAATGAAATGTTGCCGCGCGTTTCCTTGTACATGCATGGCTCTGGATCTAACTATTGCATCATGCAAAGCACATTAGAATGCCATACGGCTGCCTACAACATCCTCACCGCTCTCTGCATCATTCGTGCCTTTTTTTATTATAATTTTATGAACGGCAACTGAGGCGCGCATATGGTGCTAGAAACTAGGGCACAGAAGGTCTAATACGCGCGTTATCATTACTATGAATGCCTGTCGGCGCAAGCCGAAAGCTGGAGGCGGCAAGTGGCTTCTTCTGTCGTGTCGGCAGCAAAGACAAAGGAAAATAGCGTGGTGTCATAAAGGGTTGCGCGACTACGTGAGAGTTACTACACCGTGACTCAATGTTCTTGGTAACTCGAACAAAAGATTTATGTCAGCTTTTTCCACCTTTGGGGAAACGCCTGACGTCCGACAGTGCTTTGTATTTTCGACATATAGGTGCGTGTATGCACTATACTAGCACCCACTCACGCATGTGTATAAAGGGGTTCGATGTGGAAAACGTTCAGCATGCATAAGCCATAATGATCGACGTTAATCGCACGGTTGCCGTTGGTGGCTACATTGTACCTAATTGGCTACTTTAGGACCCTGTCTGGGAAAGCGAACTTTAGATTGACTCGATGGGTACTTTCAGGTTGCTTTCAACTTCAATAATGGTGTAGTTCGTCGCCATTTTACTTATTATTTGCATGTAAAATAACAAGCAAGTCACGGGATCGAATACCCACCGCGGCGGCGACATTTCAATGGAGGCTAAATGCGAGAGCACCTCCTTTTGAACTGCGGTGCACGTTAATGAACTCCAGGTGGTGGAAATTTCTGGAGCACACCACAACGACGTCTCTCATAAGCGTATCTTGATTTCGGGATGTAGAACCCAAATAATTATTATTATAGCAAGCAAGCCTATAGAGTAAACACTAGTGGTGTGCGAATAGTGAAATTTCATCTCGAATCGAATTCGAATTGAATAGTGCCGAATAGTGGCCAAAAATGTCGAATATCAAATCGAATATCGAATATCAAAGATTTTGTTGAAAATTGAAACAAAGAACAAAGAAATTGAATCTGATCATGTTCTCGAGCACATAACGCGGTGAGTGACTGCCCTGAAAGACTACAAGTTGTCATGCAGAAGCACATGCTGTTCCACATGACCTTGCTTCAAACTTTCTCGCCGTTATGTAACGGTGTTTCCTGCAGTTGAAAAGATGCGCTCACTGAGCTCCTCAGTAACAGTGTTGGGAAGGCATCGCAAAAGCAATTTTGGCGATACCTGGATAAAGTCCAGCTCTATGCTCTTTCCAGTATTTCAATGGATCATCCTTTCTTGGGATCATGAGCTAACTGCAGTATTTTTTGAAGGTCTGAGCTCAGTGCTGGTTATTTTTTGGCGATAGCAGTTCGGCAGTCTCCCAGACTGTTCTCTGGCCTTTTCTGCTGGAGCCATGACGCGCGTATATGACATAATCTCCTTTAAAGTAACCATGCGCTCACTTTTGAAGCAGTATATCGCTGAAAGTTGGACGGAAGATCTTCTGTAACGACGTTAGAGTTAGTTTTTTCCACCCTATACCCTAATTAAGTTGCCACATTGGCCTTTGTCGCGCTTTAGATATTCGTCCAGTCGAATTATTCGGAAGTTCGAATACTGGCTATTCGAAAGTCGAATCGAATTATTCGATTTAAGCATTATTCGATTCGAATTCGAAACTCGGATATTCGCACACCCCTAGTAAACACTGTTTCCAAGCTTGTCTGTCGTGCTGCCCGTACGCGCGCATGCCTTGCTCCCGCCAGCGGGCTGGTGCGCATCCCAAAGCATCGCTTAGTGGCGCTGCGACTCTGGACAGGCAGCGCCATCTCTGGCAGAAAAAATAGAAACTGGGGATATACGTTGCGCGTTTTCCCATCTCTCCGCCGCTCCAATGAGGCAGTCGTCATGTCGGGTTAACGTCACTTGTATACTTAAACGCCATCCATTGTAGTTCTAGAAAGCACCATCCAGGGCTACCATCCTCGCAAGCAGATGTGCTACATATCAGATTACCGCTTCTGGTGTAGGTAATACCCATGTTTCTTTTGGCATCGTTACGCAACTGTAAACAATTTGTTATATGAAACATATGCGGCTGTTGAACATATGTCTGTGCGTACAACATTTGCACACATCTTGAACGCCATTTCGTAACGTTTCGCTTAATAAAAAGATTACAACCCAGTCACCTTGCTTCCGCACGCTTCGCATAACATCGATTCCCATGGTACTTGGGATCTGCCAAATTTTTTGTTTTTGGCGTTAGAAAATAAGTAATTGTTTGTTTGATTTATAAAAAGACCTTCCCCTTGAGCGAATATCCTAAATTTGGGTAGCCTCCGTCTGAATGATCTTTTTTTTTAATAGTAGCTTGAACAGCTGGTATTCGATTGTATGCAGAGAATGAAGACTTCTTCGAGGATGTGACTTTTCAGAGCAATTCAGTTGCTGAGAGACATCCTGCATCTTTTTTTACCCGACACTGAGACATACACAGTTTGCCTTTGTCATTTTATTTGCACCCCGCATATATGGAGCGAACACAAGCTCACTTCTTGGACAGGCGGCGTGCCTCTTCACGCATATCAGCCCAGATGTCCATTACGTCTGAGCCAGATGTCTTGCGCGCAATTGTCTCCTCCATGCGCAGAAGTTGCAAAGAGTTAAAGTAGTCTTTCCAGCCACCAATTTCCCCCTTTCTCACAAACGGCAGCATAGTGGCACACCCCTCGAAGCCTTCGGACGCCGTCAGATTGCGCTCCTTGATCTTGGCATCAATCTTTGGGTTCTTATGACCAGCCAGGTTGAGCACCAAGATCCCCCTTGTACGTTCCACTGTCAGCTTGTCGAGCAAGCTTTGCAGCAGTTGAGTGTTTTCCTCCAAATCTTTCGCATAGTGGTTTCCGAGGAAACGTGCGATGCGCAACACCGTGCCTCGGCCATCTGTCTTCATTTCTTCGTAGGTGAGAAACAGCACGTTGGACCTGTTTCTTAGTCCGTATCCGTAGAGCAAGTGCTCGAAGTAATCGCCATAGCCGAAATCTCCTTCAATGAAGCACTCAAAGAAATCGTCAAAGCATCCCTCTCTGAAGGAGTAGATGTCAAGCTCCTTCACCATGTGATAGAAGGATACACAGCAGTCCCACGGGTTTCGAGCTACGTAAATATACTTTGCTTCCGAACTGAAATTTTCCAGCGGAGGGAGCACGTGGGACATATACAGGCCCAGTGGCGTTGAAGAAGGCCGTTCCCAGTCCTGTAAACCGACGTAGTCTAGAAAGCAGGTCACTGTCGTAAAATCGTCGTAACTCTCGACTGCTTCGCCTGCATGTATGATGGTCTGCACAGTGAACTGAATCCAATGGGACCCTGCCTTTGGGTACGAGAGCTGCAGCACGTCACCTTTCAGAGGTACGAATTTCATGATGTCGTCGAGTCGTTCTCTCGTGATTAGCGGGCAACGCTTGACACCGTCGATGACCTGGCAGAAAGGTCTCAGACGTGGCGTCATATCAGTTGAGTTATTAGGCATGCCTATCCTTTCCAGGCAAGGGTAGGTTGATGAAGAGCTGAAATTCAAGCGAAATGTAGAATGGAGGGTCAATGAGCAATAACTTCAGCACTAATTAAGTTATTCTAGTATACAAATGCAGAAAGGCGTAAATATCCCGGAAATGTGACACAATAAGTAGAATTAACAGTCATTGATGCCAAGGAAAGTATACGAGATGTTATTAGTAATTACAATGTAAATGTGAAGAAAAATGGCGAAGAAAAGTGGAGAAAGAAAAGTGGAAAGAAAGTGGATGACGGCTAGTGCGGCTAGTGTGACGGTTTTTTCCGCCTGTTTGCGTCACGTAGCACGTGATCTTATCACAAGCTGACAGCTGTCCAATAATCCCTCGCATACTAACTGAATGTATTAAGTCTACCAGAACGAGGCCCTGTCTTTGAATGAAGGTAAGAAGTGGAAGCCTAACTTTTTGCCTTTCCATCGCGTGTTTCCTCTCTCTTGGAATCCAGTCAGTTACCCTTAATGACCAGCGGTTATACTGCCTACGCGCTACGTGCCCAGCACATGGCGATTTCTTCTTGATTTCAACTGTGATATCCTTATCACTTGTTTGTTCCCTTACCCACTCTGCTTTCTTCCTGTCTCTTAACAATACACCAATCATTTTCCTTTGCATTGCTCGCTGCGTCGTCCTCAATTAACCCTTTGTCGGTCGTCCTATATTTCTGACATGGTAATATAAAAATCGGCTGTGCTTTATTGATATAAACTAGAAAGAAACAGTATGAAACAAATTTCATCAAAATGAAGCCAGTAGTTTACTGAAAAAAAGTGGGACATATATGTCCCACTGACTCATGAGAGTGTTTTCAAAAAGTGGGAAAACACTGTCCCACTGCCTCATGAAGGCACCATCTCGCGATTGCATCAACGGTAATTTTGGGATGAAACGGCCGAAGCAAATGGCACAGAGTATCACTTTTAAAGTTGTGAAGAGAAAAGTTGTGCGGACCTCATTTGAGCAGGAGAACGCCGCCTGCAGTTGCGTCTCTTGAGCCTTCAAAGGGCTGTGGTATGTCCCTGTAAAGCTTACTTCACCGCATGCATCGACCATTTTTTTTTTGTCCATTTGGCTGTCCAAGCTTTTGCTGTTGAAATTTGCGAGTACAGATGTTATCCCTGAACATGTGCCCACATTTCAAGAGGCATATAATATCGAGAAAAATATTTCCGCGCATTATTATCCGCAATTGCGCTGCGCGATTAGCGGGATAATTTTGAAGGGGATTGTTCCGATGCATTTATTGGTCAAGTTATTTCGCAAATTTACAAAAGCACGTGATGACTGGAAGCTAAGGTCGTCTCTCTCAAAAACCAGAAAAGGAGGATATTATCCAGCATTTTGATTGGTAGGTTCTATGTATCTCAAAAAGAGGAAAATTCAGAAGCGATCATAAAAAATTGACCGAAATTCAACGCTATTGTAACACTACATCCGCCATTGGAAAGCGTGGTAAAATAATTTTTTTCGAGACTACGATGACTTAGGTAAGATATCAGTGAATCAATGTTGCGCTAATTGCAACGGGTGATGTGGGAGAAATTTTTTTCTGTAGACGGAAAAGTGGGACGTATGTGTCCCACTGCCGCACAAAGGGTTAAAGTTGAACCCTCCTTGTAAGCCTGCAGGTTTGTGCTCCGTAGGTAAGTA
>JALIZH010025509.1:0-48284 GCA_030522465.1 Rhipicephalus appendiculatus
AAAGTGACTCATCTCCTTCACGTTGAAGTGTTCCCCTAGAACACTTCTCGAAATGGGGGCTATTGTGGTGAAATGCATCGAAGCCACAAAGACGACGACAACGAAGTGGCGTCTAAGCGCGAAAGCACGCGCAATGGAATAAGTGGTACGCCCATCTTGAGCGTCGCCTCCCCGCACGTGCCCATGTGCCACGCGCAAAAGAAGAGAAAAAGAACACGCCACGTTGTCCAAGCAGACGGAGCCAGAAGCTGGAGCGAAGAGGACGCGTTGGCCTGGTCGGACGTCAACGTTCGGGAGGCCAACACTGTCGGAGGCACCTGGTCGGGCGTCAACGTCCGAGGGATCTCGCAACGACACGTCTTCTGCCCCGGCGCCCAGCGGACGCAGTACCTGCGACAACCCGCCTGGCCCTTCTCGTCTGGCCGCATCGACGCCACCGCAGTTACTTCGTCGAGCCCCAAACGCGTGAGCGCGTCGTTTCATTGAACTGTTTGCTAAAGACGCTTCTTTAGTTCAGTGTGCTTGTTGTTCTTTGAATTTGTGTTGTTTGTGCCCTTTTGTGTTCGAATATATGTTTGTGTGCCGTGCCAGTTGCGTCCTCTTCCTTGCTGCCCAAACAGGCGTCTCTGACAACACACATAAAGCCTGCTCCCCGAACCTTATTCCGTAACATCCACCTACAAAAATTTACGGATTGTGGGATCGACTGAAAATGCGAATTTCTGTTCTGTTAGTACATGGCGTTTCTAACCGGACGGGTAGATGTATAGGTCACAGGCACAACTACAAGTTGGAACCTCTCTTTGCAGGCTATGTTCTCAGAAAAAGCAGGAATAGATCTTTCTCGGAAATGTGGCGTTCCGCGAGCTTTTGAAGACGGGGGTACGTCATTCTTGGCCTTCGCACACAGTTGACGTGAACATTCCAATAACGAACTATTCCGGTGGCCAATTAACTGTGACGAGAGGAACATGTGGCTTCTAGAGATTGCACAGCTGTATGCCGTTGATATTACCAGCGCGGCGCTACTAGTAGAGGACCTAAGCAGTTTAATTAGAAAACTACTTTCAATCTAGGAAATATTACCACGTGCACGCATTGCAAGTCTAGCGTTTCACTTTCTCGCAGTCGTTTTGTCAGGAATATTTTCCTCACGCACACCATCACCGCGTCTTAATACAATGATTCATGCTTTCGCGCGTTTTTTACTACAATGCTTAAATGTCAGCTAAACTGGGATGACTACATCTGGAGCCTAGCATATCGGATTGGAAGCTCGAAGGACGAAATTTAACAGTAAATATTACTCTAGTAAAACACTCCTATACATTCAGCTTACCTGCGTAAGCATAGAGTTTTTCAAAGTACTGCTGCACGAAGAGGAAAATATGGCGCCACCATCTAGGTGAATTTATTAGGGGTGCTGTGACATCACGGGAATGGTTGTGTATGTGTCGACGAGGCTTGTATTCGCTGGCATTGAGCGAGTTCACATGCTAAAAACTGGTAAAAAGTACATTTTGAAAATACCAGCATAATAGCTAAATTTACGTTCTCATAAGGCACTCCTGTCGGATAAAGGTGCAGCGCGCCCATAAACGCACATGAAGACACAAGAAACAGGCACACACCTCGCGCTAGTGTTCAAGTGTTGAATGTTAGCGCCAAGTGTGTGTCTCTGTCGTTCTTCTACGTATTCTCTGTCAGTTGCGCTTCACCGTTATCGTACAAAATGCTCCACCAGCAAACCTTAAATACAACATTGACAAGGACTTCGAAGGCATCTCTAACAGCGCGAATGAAGATGGTCTGCTATTCAAAAAGAAAAAATGCTTACTGTGGCCATCGGAAAATGAAACCCAGAGCCCGGTACGGTACGAAGAACTTTATTTAAAGATCCGGAGAAGTGCCACCCCTTAGGGTGACGCCGCGGGCCGCTCCCACGTGGGGACAGTTAGACCTAGCCTTACCGCCGCATCGCAGGCTCTCTGGACAGCCCAAAGTTGACGCTGGTATTCCGAGCTCAGACCCGGTTGTAGCAAAAAAAAAAAATCATGTGCTAATGTCATTCTTGTGGTATGAAAATGACGGAGCGTGCGCGCCTCATTCTCTCTCCTGTGCAGCGCCGTGATGAGCGCTCGGGTCGCTGCCGCGAAACGGGAGCGGCGACGTGGCGATCCCGAACTTCGGGTTCGCGAAGCCGAAAGGAAACGTGAACGGCGGCAAAATCCCGCTCAAGCTAACCATCTACCGGCTGCTTCGCATCCACACATGGTTCCCTTTAGCGGGAGATGGTGTAATTTTTTTTGTTTTGCCTTCCTTGAAATTGACGTAATCGGTGACGCAAATACGGGCCGGAACTAGTAAACGTTTTACAGCCCGATCAAACGCTCTCCCTGTTTCTGGAAATTATTTTCTTTGAAAACGAATAGCGTCGCCGCTGCTCCATATCAAAGCTGCTGTGAGTTGACGTGTGTGCAGAAGTGTCGATTATTTTAGATGTGCCGAACAAGGAGAGCTAAAAAAAGGTTCCCGCTTTAGTTTCTGATTAACAAGCCTTACCTTGCTTATCATATGGTAGCCTGAAACGATCACGGCGGGTTTTAACAAGGCGATATATAGTCAAGACAGTGGACTCGAGCACATTGAGAAGCCCAGCTTTGCCCCGTAACTTGATCTACCTGACCAGGAAGATGATCGGCGCCCTCGGTTTTCTGAACTGGGAAAACTGTCCACCTGCAAATCATTGTGTCTGTTCTAATTATATATATTTCTCCCTCTCAGCAAGAATGAGCTAACAGAATCGTATATGCGCAAAAACATCTCGACATCGTTATCAACAAATGAGAGTATCTTTTGTAGTAAATGAATCCGTCTCGCCAGCTGCTATAAGTAACCGCTGGCAATGTGATTGCCAGGCAGCCGTCATCAATTACGTTCAGAATGAGACAGTGTTTAGCTATTCCAGAAATATTTACTTATTTTTCAGTGCACACACTCATGCGCTGTCTAAAGTGCACACTTAATTTTAACGCCGCGAGTTTTCGCAGACTTGTGACCTCACGTAAAAGTACCAAGAACGTTTTAGGTAGTAACTGCAGGTTAAAAAAAGACTGATAGGCGATCTTACATTCAGAGGCTACGACAAATGGTTAGTACGGTGATGGCGCACAGCTTGCAGGAAGCAATCACTGGCTTTCAATGTACCGTATTTTTTAAACAAACATCAGAAGCAAAGTATTGATTTTAACAATGTTTGTAAAAAAAAAGTTCCGCGAATATTTTATGTCTGAAATGTGCTAAACAGTGCTAGCTCTTCTTATCACTACACACTTCTTTCATTGCACAATGTAATAATTTTAAAAAAATCCGTTTGTAGCAATAATGTATCGATATAAACATGTTTAAAGCACGCATGTTTCAATGTACTTGCCACTTCAAACCGGACAAAACTGTGTCCATCATTCGTTGAAAAGTCGCAGGAGCAGAACACAAGACAAAAAGAAGCACCTTAAATTCAAAGAGCCCGTCAGGAGTAATGAATGCGGTCTTTTCCCGGTCACGGTCATCGACCTCAATTTGCCAATAACCACTGCGCAGATGCATCGATGAAAAGTATCTGGCGTGTCGAAGTCGGTCGAGTGAATCGTCGATGCGGGGAAGCGGATAGACGTCTTTCTTTGTCACGTTGTTCAGCTTGCCATAATCAACACAGAAGAGCAATGTAACATCTTTCTTTTTCACCAAGACAACTGGTGATGCCGATGAGCTTGTAGATGGCTGAATGATGTCGTCAGCAAGCATTTGTTGAACTTGTTCGTGAATGGCGTCTTGTTCTCTTCGGGAAACACGATAAGCATGTTGTCGAATAGCTCTTTCGTTGGGCCCGGTTATGATTCTGTGCTTCGCCACTGGTGTCTGCTTGATTTTTGATGTCGTGGCAAAGCAGTCACTGAGGGAAAGGCGAAGGGAGTGAAGACTGTGTTGCTGTGAGGACGATAGTTCGGAGTTCATGTCAATCTTAACCGTGGACTGGTTGTCGTCGTGAAGACCGGAAGAGAGTTCCGCGAGTGATAAGCTGGCTCTGTAGTCGCTGATTTCTTCGAAGTAAGCGAGGACACACTCCCTCATGAAGTGCTGGTATTCATGACTGAAATTTGTCAGTATAATTTTAGCAGGCCCTTTTGTCAGTTCCACGTGGCCGCGGGCGACGCATACTTGACGTGACAAGAGCAAGGACACATTGCCTTCCACAACTCCGAAAGCCGTTCGGCTGATGTCTTTCACTACGTTAACCAGCACACTGTACGCTACGGTCACTGAATCGTCGGATACACGCAACGCCATTATGCGCTATTCTCATGCGTGCGAGTTTGCGTTACGTGAAAACGTCACCAGCAGCTCTCGAAGATTTATAATGGCCCCATATTCTCTAAGAAAGTCTAATCCCAAGATAACCTTCCTGGAGTATTCCGGCAACACGACGAAAGTCTCGATGAAGGTCGAGGCACCAATACGCACTCGGGCAGTGCACCTCCCAACCGGCGTCAGTAGATGGCTGCCCGCCGTGCGGAGCTCGGGACCACTCCATGGTGTCGTCACCTTTTGGAGAGCAGCCGCAAAGTCACCACTCAGAACGGAGTAATCGGCGCCGGTATCCACGAGAGCGGTGGTATGGTGATTGTCGACGGTTACAGAAATATCGGCGGAAAGTACTGCGTCGGTATCAGTGAATGGCGTGGTAGAGAAATCAGCTTCGTTAACGTGTCGTGTCGGAGGATGTTTGTCAGCACGATGAACAGCGGCCCTGCCCCCCGGAGGTCGCTGTCCTCAGTTTTCCTGAAGTGGGCGGGGGCTTCGCGACCTGTTGCAAACCCAGAGAACGTGGCGTAACGATTAGGCGAACTGAGGCGCCGAGGAGAAGGTGAGCGTGACTGGCGGCTTTGTGCCTGAGGAAATGGCTGCTGAGCTGCCAGGTACTGCTCAATCTCGCGTGGGCGCTCCCCGTTGCTTGGCCGACGAGCGTTAGGGTGAAATCCCTGAAGGCCCATCCTACGACACGGTACACTGGCGGTACAGGTGGCGCGCTTCCCCGTAGTGATATAAAGTGGCCTGTTGTCCGAGGTGCGCCATACGTCTGATTTCCGGGTGACTTCGCACGGTACGTCGTACTGGAAGGTATTCTCGTGGGTATTTGCAGGAACCGGAAAAAATAGAGGGCGGACGGCGTGCTGTAGAAGGTTGAGGACTCCGTAATGCTTCGGCATAGGAGAGAACAGGAGCTTCCACGCGCGTGTGGAGCAATGGATAGAATTATAGGAATGACGTTAAGAGATCGGAGGATGACAGAATGTTCAGAGGAACAGACAGAAATAGCATATATCGTAGTTGACATCGAGGGAAAGAATGGACGCCAATGCCCATCCGCCTCAACTCTAGCCTTTCTGCCAAATAAAGCGGCGACAATAGCCTGACTTTGTCGGCCGATGTCACGTTGCTTTTGCACACTCTCTCAATGCCACCTAGATTTCAGACCTGCTCACTGCCGCCTGTGACGTCACGCGTATTGACCGAGCGAGCGCTCACGGGAGGCTGTGAAGCCATTGCCACCAACGTCTCCCGTGAAAAGATAAAACGTTCGCAGCGAGTTTTACGTGTGGAATAGCTTAATTTTGCCTTTTGCGTCGAGATTGGCGCTGGTTTAAGGAATGTATTACGCTTAAATTTTTTTGGTTTGATTTATCTCTAAGCTGTTTATTATTCCACTTGAAAATAAAAGATCGTACACTATCGAAAATGTGACCGATTTATAAGAGCAAAGTTTGATGGCCGAACAAAGTGACGAAATAAATAAGGTAAATTTTATTCAATCTTTATTCTTTATTTACACACACACACACACACACACACAAACACATGACACACTGACCAGAAGATGCACAGAAACTCTTCCTATTCATTTGCTAAACTTCTACAGTTTTCTCTGCTGAGTGAGCGCTTTTGTACTGGCATACCGGTTCTTGGATCACTGTACTTGGTAATCGTCCTTAAGTATTCCGGCCTGGAATGGAGCTCACACACCTGAAACAATTTAAGACTTATCACAGGTTTTCTGCTTCACATGCCCCTTATTGACTAAGGTACAAAAGAGGGAAATCTTTGAGGTGTCTACACGCATCCAAATTCGGGTGAAGATCAGCGGTACATATTTCAAGGAAAAAAATAAGGCGAAAGTGCTGGCGAGACTGACGCATAATTATAATACCCCAAAAAATGGTCGCAGCAGCGGTAAGAAATACTACGTATACTACATAACCGATGCACGACGCCACGCACCAGCCCTCCTTCCTTTTTCTCAACAAGGTAATCGGATGTGTTACAATAAGCTCGCGGTGCTATGCGCAAATAGCGAAATGTTTCCCGACCTTCAAGGGAAAACGCCTGTTCTGAGAATATATTGTCAGGCGCGTTTATTGCTTCATTTTGATGTGTTCGGGGAGCGAGAAGCAGAATGTAAGACACAAATCTCGCTCCGCTTGTGAAGTCGGTTGAGCGGAGCGTGAAGGTGCGACTACTTCATTTCGCCGTCGTTTTGCTGCCAAGCACACCGTGTCTCGGCAAACACGCTCGTCAAAAACGCGAAATCAATGCAGTTCCTATCACTGTCTATTCCTATCGTTCCTATCGCGGGGGGTGAGCGTCCGCGACGCTCGGCTAAAAGTGTCGAATGTCAAAACTTACGCTAAGAAGTCAGAAGTGCGCACGACAGCATTTTACAGAAATAACCGAACATGTTAAAGGTGGTCCTTTAACATGTTCGCAGCGAACGCATATCGATGTCATCGCGATGAATGGTACACTTTCATTTCGCTTTTTGATCGTTCTTGGGGAATGAAAACACTTGGACCTCCGGTACGTTGTTAGTAGCGGCGACAGTTGGGCCCGCAGCACTGCCCCATTGCGAGAGCTTGCAGGTGTACACTACGCGAACATTCAGTGAACGAAGCGCATCATATCACCCCGCAGCACTTCACAGACGCAGAAAAACACGGTCATCTTCATGCAGTGACCAAAAGAAACACCAGCACAGCACTACAGGCTTCGTCAGGCTTCGCAATCCTGCTCTTTCGAACTGCGGGAGCATGCATGCGCACGTCTACTTCGCAGGAGGCGATGGTCAAAACTGAGTGACGTCAGAGGCCATGCCCGGGGTACTGAGCAGGCCTGAATTATTTTTCTAGGTGGCATTGACTCTGTACAATAATAACTGTAAGCACGGACGTCGGTCGGCGATAATCTGCTTATGTATGAAATCTGTCGGCTCTTATCTACCACGCTTGAAAGGTTGCCAAGATAGCAGGTCTTGCCAAGCCGTCAAGCGTTATTGCTGGTGATCGCGTTAGCTCTATAAGCAACTCGCTTGTTCCTGTCTTCTGCGGAATCTTAATCTTAAAGACACTGGGTAGGTCCTATACCTCTTATGTAATTTAATGCTTATTTAAGACCCATTTTTTTCTGGAAGTACTATATGGAAAGCGTTAAGGTTTGTTTCATATTATTTGTCGGTGTCTTTTCTTGCATTGGAGCTAGAATTTCAATTATATATAAACTGTTGATATTTATAAACACAGTTGCCTAAAAAAAACGTGGTTCATTCCTCCGTCACAAGGTTCGGCATAACACGAAAGTAAAACGTCTCCTTGCAGAAGTCCTTCTTTGTTCACTATGCTTTGATATAAAGAACTTGCACAATTGGTGTTTATTGTGTTTGGTAGCTATAACGCCGTTTAACGGGGATGCACCCACTTTGACGCTTAGTGGCACATCCGCATCCCGACAACTAACGTCTATTATCAATTATTAAAGCTTTATGGTAGCGGTAGTAGGTGAGAGTGTAATCAAAGGAAGCGGTGTGACAGCCAGAAAAGCGTCGCTGACTGGACGCAGATTGTGGGCTCAGATCGCCATCCCGTGGCATCTTAAAAATCGGCCGCGATTTCTCTCGGAGAGAGCGGAAGCGGGCAACGTGGCGTTACAACCAGGTGAGGGAGGCGAGCGTCACTGACCTGTGAGTGAGGCAGAGGCTTCAGCTAAGGTCACCACTTCGCGGTGTTTTAAGGCGTTGACAAAATTTCACTGCTCTCCTTGGAAACTCGCTAAAAGGCACAGACGCGTAACAACGACGCATTGCAGCTAGTGATGCAGAACTGTCGATAGCCCTATCGAAACTATCGATAGCGCTTTCGATAGTACGTTTGATAGTAGACTATCGATAGCATAAAATCAACCACGTGAATTCGTTGCAACATAAAGTAAGGTCCTGGCGTGCGTGGTAAATGGTGAAGCAGGAGGAGCAGGCTGAGGGTCAAGAAAAGTGACGTGCTCGCGTTCTTTCGCCAGAATGCTTTGCTGACACATGATAATTAGGTAGAACTGTTTATCTGTAGAAGAATGAAAGCCGTTACATATGTCGGAACTGCGCGGATTGAAATTTATATTGCATTTCGTTATTTCAAAGTGTAATTTCAAGTGGTAATTGTGGCGGTTTTACATCCCAACATAAAAATATGGAGAACTAAGTTTCTTATTAGTAAGATGTAACTGATTGCTATTGAATATGAATTTTTAAGATATATATGATCCGGTATTTGCTGTGCGGAAATAATTTATTTCTTGCGCCAAAATATTCCTCTTAAACTAATAATAATAATATGTGGGGTTTAACGTCCCAAAACCACCATATGATTATGAGAGACGCCGTAGTGGAGGGCTCCGGAAATTTCGACCATCTGGTGTTCTTTAACGTGCACTGACATCGCACAGTACACGGGCCTCTACCATTTCGCCTCCATCGAAATGCGACCGCCGCGGCCGGGATCGAACCCGCGACCTTGGGGTCAGCAGCCGAGCACCCTAACCGCGATACCACCGCGGCGGACATTCCTCTTAAACTAACTGACTGATAGAAAGCTATAGTAAATGTTTTGGCAATATCACCGGCCAACAACGGCATAATTATTGACAGCACAATCAATAGTATTACCTGTAATAATGCTACCAGCAGTACCATGGATAGTTCACATGGATAGTAGTACTATGGATAGCTTCTTTACACTATCGATGGTTTCAAAGAAGCTATCGATGCAATCGGTAGTACACGTACGGATTGTTCTGCTTCACTAATCGCCGCAGCTAATCGCGGAGGCCACGTTCATGATGCATTACGTCTGTTGAAAATTGTGTAGAAGACGAGCAATACCAGTATCATCATTAAGATCAGTTTGAGCATCTCGCGGGTGTTCGCCCGCTCCTAAATTACATCCTCTCCCACTTTTCTCCTCTCCTGTCCTTTCCCTCCCCATTCCCTCTCCCTGTGCCAGCTCGTTGAGGTGACCTCAGTTAAGAGAGACAGTTACGAGCTGGCACTTTTCTCTTCCACTTTCCATTAATAACCACTTACAACGTGGGTCGAAAATTCTTCAACAATATTCTCTTTTTTTCTTTTTTCTTTCTCTGAAGTAAGCTACGGAGTTGTTTCAAAACATTCCATTGCTAAACACATTAGGAATACAAATTAATTCATTCATATAACAAGGCACCGAACGTTTCATGGCCGATCCCGCATGGTGGGTTCCGCCAGATTAAGAAGAGTCAACCAACCAACCAAACAAAAAGAAGAGGTCGACGGGTGGCTTCACCATGGGGATGGCGGTTTGTCCTTTTCTGTACATTTTGGTGCCGTAAAATACGGGAGAGAGGACCTTCAGAGGTGACACGTAGCTAACTTCACGAATTCTCGAACGCATTCGTAGCCTGGAGAACTTTCGTGACGCCACCGTTGAGTGAAGCTGATGTGCGATGCCTAATTATCCCCGAGACTCAGATCATTGAGAACGGCAGCCCAACAACTGGCGGATCTTCGTTGTGCGAAAGCTCTGTGATGGATGCCATGTTGACTCCGACTTCGCCTTGGGACTTGGCAGGCCAGTGAATTCTCACGTTTTCGACACTGGACCGGATCATGGAGTCCCTATTCGAAAGGCGGAATCAAGTACGCAAGGCCGTCACGCAAGCCATCGCAGATATCGAACGTCTTGTGCATGTGGATCGCCCACCAATAAGTGAGTTGAGGAATTTTCACCGAATTTTGACTAACCAGTATAGCTCCTCAGAGCAATTGACAACGAGGTAGAAGACGCAGTTAGCATTGATGATTTGGAAGCTGAGATGGAAAAAGCAGACATTTATGTTCGCCAGATTATTCAAGCGAAGGTGAGAGCGCAATAGAAGATCGAAGACGCATTAAAAGCTCGGCGAGCCCAGTTCGAATCAATTAAACAACGGATTAAAACAGAAACAGAAACAAAAATACTCTTTCCGTCGCCTTCACCACCTTCTAGCCATTATGTAGTGGATAGCAATCTTGTCGCACAGAAGCTGGATGAGTTGACCTTACGACCAATAGTGGAACATGCTGGAAGCAGACAGACTAGAATTCCCACTGCAGTGAATGCAATCTCGAATATCAGCACCAAAGAACAACGTCAAAGTCTAAAGACACCTTCCACAACTTTAGAATTCTCGTCAACGCGCTGCACCCATGAAGCTAATGACAAGACATCTGGAACAACTCCGGTGCTCGTGGTGGAAGACATTTCTATGATCGAAAAGCGGGAAGGCTTTGTAAGTCTAAAAAGCCATCAACGAGATATTAAGGATGCGTTCAAGCCAAATTTGACAGACTCAGATGTTGTAAAGTCCTCACCGCCCTGCGTACAAGCGCCCGACGGAAGAAAATCAAGGCAACTTCTTAAGCAACAGTAAACAGAAGAAAGAAAGCAAAGGCCATGAGGACAGCGAAGCCTACCGTCTGTATTGCTTATAAATGTCTCTCTTTGAGAGAGCTGCAGACGTCAAGGTCGAAGGCATTGTGCAGAGATATCCGAGTTCAGCGAAGAATGCCAAGGCAGCGACGCAGCCACGAACGAGACTGCCCGGACCGAGGCAGAGCGAGAAGGCTGGTTCTTCTAAGGTGAATGAAGTGAAAACAAGGAAATCGAGAAAACTCTCCACAAAGGGCTAGAGAAGAACATCGTGGAAGAGTCGGCATAACGGATGTGTATGGCAACGAAAACCGGTCACCGAAAGCACAAGTTCACCGAAGGCGACGGGCTCAAAAGCACGAGCGTCGCACAAGCGTCGGAAGCATCGATGGAAGATCAGGTGCAAGAGGAGACCGGATGATACTGCCAGGACTGACTTGGAATTCACACGAATACTGACGAACAAGCAGTGTATACTAAGAATATGTCTGCGTTATAGTTCGTCATCCTCAGACGTCACTGTGGGGGGCGCGGCGGCTGTTGAAAATTGTGTAGAAGACGAGGAGTAGAAGTACCATCATCAAAAAATAAATTTGAGCGTGTGCGACAAAAGAAGAGGTCGACGGGGGGCTTCACCATGGGGACGGTGGTGTGTCCTTTTCTCAACAATTTCAGTTTACCACTCCCAGATGGCGAAACCACCCCGCTGACCGAGAGCACTGCGAGAGAAAAGTATGAGATATAAAAAGCGCATTTCTAAAGCCTTCAGAGCTAGCGACCGTGGCGCAGTGGGTAGCGTGCCCGGCACATGTTCTCGCAGACCCAGAGGTCATGGGTTTGACTTCTGTTGTGAGAACTTCTTTTCTTCGAAGCTTTACTTTGCCATCTGATTATATGTATTTCCGCGACGGAAATACTGCACTAAAGTCTTTTCGGACCCCAGCAAAAAAGACTTTTGTTTTATTCCGCATACGTACACCAATCTAGTTCAGTAGCTTCATATTAGTACTTGTTTATTTTGGTAAAGGAGCAGCCTTTTTTTTTCAACTTGTTTTGGAAATGGGCCAATGTAACAGAAATCGACTTCGAGACTTGGAGCGTTAAAGACGAAAAAGAAGCTTTTTTTGTTTTTTTCAAAAAAGAATATCTACTGAACAATTTAATTATTAGCAAGCTGCGATATAGTAATCACAGAAATCAGCTTTTCGCTTTTTTTCGCGTTTTCATGGTTGCCTGGCCTTATTTTGCAGTCTTGTATTGTATATTGTTGATGGTGATCGACCTCATCCAGTCATATCACAGTGCTGCGCCTCGGTAACATGTCAAACGGCCTTGAGAACGTTTACTGGGGTCATGCAGCCTTTTTGAAAGGTAAAACAGTTTCAAACGGGGCAGTTCTGGGGGTTTCTATTTAACGGAACACGACCCATTGTATTCTATACGAGCGCTGTGGTTCGTCCGCATTCTGTGCAGGCTCAATTACTCGTAATCACGGTTTGCAGAAGCTCCACATCAATCAAAGCGTAGCCATTTTTACTGCAAGTAACATGTTGTCCCTGCGACGACGCGGACTGATGACAAAGCTCACCTGCCGTGGCGCGCGCACAAGTGCTCCCTGTATTGTTTCTATGTGCAGGTCAAGCTTAAAGGGACGCTGGATAACCAGCGCTCCTAACTGCCACTGCTGGAAACTACCCCGCTTTCAATGGGACACGGTGATTTCTCGGCGATAAAAAATCGTAGAGGCGCAAGTTCCAAAAGTCCGTGGGAACGTTCTTGGAGCTGTACCGCACTTCACACATACAGAAATGTTAACATCGGTGCATCACATTCTGTACCGACGAAAAATGAATTTTAAATATGGGAACCTATGGAAGATAGCAAAATGACGCCTTGTATTTTTCAGGTGGCAAAAACTGGCCGTCTAAGAAAATTAGACGGCTACCTGCAAATCGCCCGGAGATGTGAGTAGTACGAAGACATAACTTTAATTTTAGCCGACCATCATGTCTTGTCAAGAAGAAAAAAATCCACGCATCTCTACGAAGTGAATCATGACGAGTGGGCGACGCCCTGGGTACCGTATCGGTGAGTAACCGTACGTTACCCGGGCGTTGCCGCATGTAGTGTAAATTGAGTGTCATAAAGTGTATATAGAAATGTAAATTTCTTTCGCCTTCCAGTCGTCTTCCGCAATTCAAGGACGATTTAGAAAATCGCTGGAGTGGAGGGTATGCCACGATAATGAATCCAAGAACCCAACATCTTACCGGTAGCAAGATACCATTTTAATGTGGATAATTTGTTGGGACATGTAGTGCTCGACGTGTGCCTTTGCGTAACAGGTTTCCTTAAGAAGCCTCAACATCTAGGCACATTTTAGTAGAGGTCAACTCATCAATACTCTTATTGATAGGTTATTTTTTGCCAGGAACAGAGCTATCTTGCCTTATAATGAGCCTATGCTTACGCTGAAGTCTATTGTAAAACCTTTTTTGTGTCTTACATATGTTTCGACTCTAGCAATGGTTCTATACCATGACCACAACGAAAGGCAGGGCTAGGTCCTGAGGAGCTTCGCCCCTAAAAAATTTATACCAAATCGGCTTAGGAACACATAAGCATATGAAGAGTACTGTATCAAGTGGGCTGTATCAATGAAGAAGTGTTTTTCTTAGCAGTGTAACCCCTCTGGTGCTGCGCCTTCGGGCTAATAATATGAATCATTAAATAAAGAATACAGAAATTAAAAATATTGCGAGATCAACTTCCGGCCGCGGTGGCGGCATTTTCGGTTGAGGTGAAAATGCTTGAGGCCCGATTACTTAGATTTTGGTGCACATAATAGAACCCCAGGTGGTCTAAATTTCTGGAAACCTCCACTACAACGTCCATCATACCTCGGTTTTAGAACGCAAACCCCAAGAACTATTATAGCGGATGATGAAAATGACTGACAGGACGTGATATGAAGATTCCGGCAGTACACTGCCGAATACGGTCGAGTAAAAACCGCAGATGAACTTCACCAGGGTCAGCACATGCATAGGCTTGCTTTCTTGAAGGGACGTCAGATTCTCGACGAGGTGTCCTTGGTTTGAGACGTAGAGGGTAGCATTTAGCCTTTTCCGGTCTTTCAGTCGAAAGCTGCTTTGATGACGCCGGCTCTCGTTTAAGGTTTTATTGCATCCCCTCAAGTGCGCTCTAGCTGGTAAAACCTTGATGCGAAAGCACAACGGCTCTGTGTCCAATGTTCGTTCCAAAGATGGTTTTCTGCTGATCCGTTTTGGTCAGTGCAACCAGAGTTCTCTCTTATGTAGTTACTCAGTTGTTGTGCCTGTTGTTAGAAAGTCTGTAGAATTTTCTTTGCCTGAGTGGAAGCGCCGTGCCAAGGCTCCATTAGCCTGCGGAATTTGGTCATCACGTTTCTGACCAAGCTCCTCCTTGTTCACAGCTTGATTTGTGATGTAGGGGGAGACAACATCGGTTGGTCAAACTTGACTAGTGGAATCTTTTAGAAGATCCTTCTTCCAGGCACACACGAATGGTTTTCTCGTTCTTGTCCAAGTGACTGCGGTCATTGTTGAACTTCCGCATGAAACTTCCAAAGCGTCGAAATATATAGAGGCCGTCCTTTTTCATGTGATTTCTTTCGAATTGTTGTAGCCTCAGTTCGTTGTCCAACACAGTTTTTTCAGCAATTATGCCACGTAGAATTTGCCGATCACAAATTTCCTTAAGAGCATCCGAAACACAGTTATCTTCTACGCATGTTGGAAGCGCTATGATGGTAGAACAGTAATCGGTGTTTCTTGGAAAAAGAAGTGGCCCTTGCACAGTTCATCCTAACTTAGTCTGCACGACTTCATGACTTCTCCTGAAATGGGAATGTGCTCTCCACCACTAGCCTCCACTCTCAGAGTTTCAATAGCCATGGCTTTGCCTGTATGTATTGGCAAAAGGATCATGTGAACTCTCCTCATCATTTTCTGCGTCTTGTGATCTCCAAACAATCCAACCGCCACAGTTTCTTCTTGCAGGAGCTCAAAGCTAAGTTGGCATGATGCCTCGATGGGCATGAATCTCCACTGGCTTCCTCCATAGGCGAGTACCCTGTAGTGCCTAGAAGGCATCGTTCCTGCTATCCTCGCCGTCGAAAACTGCAATAATATAACAGGACTCGCTTGCTCGGAAAGAAGGTTGACTGCTGTCGCAGAAGCTCCGTTTGCTTTCTTCTTGGAGTCCGGGTCAAAGATATGTGTGACATGTCCGCAAGGACATCTGTCGCATTTTTTGTTTTACCTCTGCAGTCTCTTGCCATGTGATTTGGTTCAGACATCGAACACATCGCCCGGCCTTGGTGAGAATTTACTTGTCTTTTAAACTCAATTCGTCATCGCAGGCTTCGACACGATGCCTCGATGACTTGCAAAACATGCATAGGTCAGGCTCCCGCAACACACTTTGTAGAGATGCCGCAGCTGACAATATACGATGCCCAACTCGTCATGATGTTTCTGCAGTTTGCTGACCGATTTCTGGCCTTTTCGGGGACGCATATGCCGTCAGAGTTTTTCGGCAATGAAGCTGATGTTCGAAGAAGTCCAGAAGATCTTGCAGATCTTTCTTGTTTTGGTCGCCTGGTTCTCCGAGTCCATGATCGCTTCAATCACTGATAAAGCGGGGGGAAGATGTCGTTGTCTTGTGGCTCATATGAAACTTAAGCACCAATTATGCAGGTAAGGCTCATAGTAGAAGCTGATGTAGCATGGAGCAGTAAGTGGAAGGGCTTGTTCGAAATGTTTTAAGACGCCTCACATAGAGTCGCATTTCGTCACAGAAATCTCGAAGTTGTGTGGTGCTAGAAGATGACAAGACCGGTCTCAGGTCTAAGAGGCTTCGACGATGTTCATGGACGATAAGGCTTTCGTCAGCAAACCATTTCTTGAGGATGTCTACAGCGTCCTGATAGCGCACTCCCGGTTCCTGGAGTCCAGATATAGCTGCAGCGGCAGTTCCAGTAACTATCGTGCTCAGGCAGTTGAAATTTCCTTACAGCGCTGAGGTCATCGTTATTGTGCACTGCCGTCGATTGCTGCATCTATGCCATTACTGTCGATTGCCGTCAAATTTCTTGAGCTCTAACTGCGGCAGTCTCTACCTGACACTGGCGGAAGCTTGACCGCTCGTTAGGTGTGAGGCTTGAGACGTGCGGCTGTTTTGAAGCTCAAACTAGAGCTTTGACGCCAATCCGACGATCTTGCCTCCATACTTGTTCGAGTGCATCATCTCTTTGTTTAGGAAAATTGTCAGGCGTCTCGATTAGTACGCTCTCATCAATCTTCGTTTTCCGCCTGCAGATCATGTTAACTCGGTCATGTAGAAAGGTGACATCTGACGCTGAAAGGTGTTGTTCTGGTTCTGGAAGGGCACGATGCCCAGCTCAACAAAACCTTCTTTAATCACGATGGCAAGGTAGTGTTGAAGGAGAGAGTAAGCACAATCGCTGTAATCGTTGACGCTATGCCAAGAGCAGCAGACAGCAGGCATTACTAACTGGCACTGTACGCCTCGGTGGAACAGTGCTTACAGTGCTCGGCTGCTGACCTGAAGGTTGCGTGTTTCATCCCGGCCGCGACGGTCGCAATTTGATGGAGATGAAATATTTGAGGCCCATGTACTGTGTGATGCCAGTGGACGTAAAAGAACATGAGATGGTCAAAATTTCCGGAGCACTGCACTACGGCGTCTGTCATAATCAAGTAGTTTTGGGGCGTAAAATCCCAGATAATATTATTATTATTATTATTAACTATCCGGCACAACTAGTGTGCCTGGTGAGAAATGCAGCGATAACTGCCATCTTCGTCACTGCGATATCATTAATTGGCGCCAGCTTAACTTGGTAGGCCGAAACTAGAACGTTTTCTTTTATGGGACGTCGTATGCGATATTAAGTCGCGATTTTATAGTACACGGGGCAAAGGTAAAAGTAGACAGGCTATTGTTAGCAGTATTTGTATTGACCTACAGCACGCTAACCAGCGCTTCGCTTAGCAGGAAGTTGTATCTAAAGTAGATCAATATATTATTGTCAGAATAGAAGAAACACGCAATTTAGGAACATTGTATCAGTCCTCAGTTAAGCGATGTACGGGTGAATTTTTGATACCTTTATTCCATTCCGAATGTCTTGCAGCCCTCTCCTTTTTAATTAACGTTTGTGAATTACAGACTAGGTACGTGCACCACTGATACCTGAAACATAAAAATATTGCAGAGAAAGCCACCGAGCAAGCAGACAAGAAAGCGGGGCGGCCTTGTTTATTGCCGAGACCAGACCCACTGCACCCTGCTGTTTCCATCCACGAAACTGGCTAAGCCTATAGTTAGCAGAATATATCTTTTGTTTATACTTTGTTTCCTGTTGTTCTGTCATGTGGTTCAATTATGAGTTTCTTTCATTATTTTTTCTATTACGTTCAAATAAAAGACTACGTATGCATCATGCCCCAACTTGGTCACACATTATTTTACGTGTACCACTGCATGTGTGCAGATAAAATTATGTGGCAGCAATGTTGTAATACTAATACTAATAATAATATAAACAGTAATAATAATAATAATAACAATAATAATAATAGTAATAATAATAATATTAATCGTAAAGAGGGCTCTCAAGAAGATCTTGAAGTTTCACAAACTTGCAAAAATGGCATTGACTTTCTCCCTTCTTGCCTTGAACACCAACAAATAGCAACAATTAAACATTCCTCTTTTAAGAATAAAATGTCAATGTGAGATCTGCAGCACGAATTTAAGAAATGCGACCTATAGAACGTATCATGCACAATGGCTTCTAGCAAAAGAACTTCATCAGAATTTTCGGCTTAGGAAGACGCTGTCGAGAAAGTAGCGCCAGAAGGACGTGCATTAAGCTCCTAGAACAAATAAAAGTATGACTGAACAAAGACGTTCTGACATTTCTTCTATACTATTCCCACTGTGTATCTCAATATTTCAAAAGGCATCATAGCTCGATTTATCATGATAAAAGTTATATTATATTTTCAAGCACCTACTGTTTCGCAAAAACGACGCAGCAGAAACGAAATTCTAGACAGCTTTCCCACCCTAATATTTACCATATGTATGTTGGGAAACAATTCAATCATTAGGCTACTCAAGCTTAAGCAAACTAAACAGATAGCAACCAAGAAGGGATGTGAACGTTATCATCATCTATATCAGCATCAGCCTATTTTTGTCTACCGCAGGACGAAGGCATTTCACAATGATCTGCAACGCATCATACTGAGCGAGCTGATCCCACCTAATGCCTAGATAATTTTGTTTAACTCCGCTGCACCTAACATCTTGCCTTTCAAGCCCGCGCTTCTTGTCACTTCCAAAGCTCTAAACGACTACCAATTATCGTCCTCCTTGTGCCGTGACCAGTCTAGGGCCCGTATTCACAAACGAAACTTATACTTAACTTGATGACTTAAGTAAGCGACCGGTACTTAACGCGTTTCACAGACCAATCTTGTACTTAAGTTAAACTTAAATCGGCACTTAAGTACAAGTAAGTAAAGTACAGCTACTGGGTACCTTAAGTGCTACTTTCGCCGTTTTTTCGTCAAACAATATGGCCGACTACTATGGTTGTGTCACCGACTTTGCTGGCCGTGTGGAAGAAATTAATCAGGATGAAGCATATCGTTATGCACCGCCGTTGCGCCTAGTTCTAAGGGTTCGGCTGAATCCCACTGAGGCTTATAACGACGCAGAATTCCTGTCGCAGTGTGCCCACCCTTACTGCGCATGCGCAAACAGTTAAAGAAAAAATAAAAATAAAAAAAACCTCCTCTCGCCCCCTCTCTCTCCTCTAGGCATCCCTCCCCACGGCAACCACACCCTCACTGCGCATGCGCCTCCCTTCCTCTCTCCCCTCTTACACTCCCCCTCTCTCCATCCCTGCCCGCGGCGTCTAACTCCCCCCTGCGCATGCGCGTCCCCCCTCTCTCTCCTCTCCTACGGTCCCCCCCTCTCTCCTCTACGCATCCCTGCCCACGGCGCTCACACTCCCACTGCGCATGCGTGTCACCCCCTCTCTCTCCTCTCCTCCGCTTCCCCCTCTCTCGCCTCGCGACGCCGACGCAGGCAGCGTCTGCTAGCAAGTTTCTTGGTTGAAAAAACCGACTGCTCGCGCTGCACAACCGTTCACTGGCCATCCCGTATATATGGCAATGGATCTTGACCTCCAAGGTGGTGCCGGTGGAAGATTTCTCCTGTGCGTTGTTGAACAATAAAAATTCGCAGCGTGCGCGTTAACTAAAAGCGGAGTGCGGGTCTCTGTGTCCAGTCGGAGTCTTCTGTCTCTCATTGCCCATTAGCAGCGATTGGCATGTTCCAGTAGGAAACACTGCTCCATCACTGCCTGCTTTGCGCCTCCCCAGTTTTCTCTCCTGCGCCAACGCTGCGATGAGCGCCAGCGTCAACGCCGCCGCCAGTGTAAGCGTTAGCGCCCACTGCTTCACATCTACACATGGTTCCCTTTAGCGGGAGATGGTGCAATTTTTTTTTAATTATTGGTTCCTTTCATATGGCAACACTCCAATTATTAAGAAAGAAAGGAACGCACATGGGCGCTCTGAAAATAAATGACCATAAAGAAAAACGCCAAACGCTGAAAAGCAGAAAAATAATCCAAGGAGTGAAACGCACGTATGGTGACGAAAGAACCGCTCGTATTGCATGCGACATCTCAGCACAGTAACAAACACTTGTAGACGACAAAATAACCGCGAGTTGAGACGACCACTTTATATCGATGGCCGCTGAGCGGCGGCTGCTTGTTGCCAGCAGAAGGCTTAAAACCGACAAAAGCGAGAATTATTTATTCCACCTCTTACGAAGTGTGCCTTTATAAAGCCTAGAACATTTACGGCCAGTGTTCCGCGAAAGTTAATTAATTTATTGGTGCTTTATTTAATGAAACAAGTATGAAAACTTCTGTAGCCTCGTTCCCAGGAGTCATAATTACCCAGAAAAGTGCCTACTTTCATAAGTCAGCCTTAAGTGGAGTTTTTGAAACTTTCCCCAAACTTAACTCAAACTTATACTTTCCTCATACTTTCATAAGTGTAACTTAACACGGAACATAAGTTATGTTCTTGAATACGGGCCTAGGTCTATTTTATTGCGATAATAATTATATGGACACTCTCGGCTGCTTTTAGCCGTCGGCGTCGGTGTTGGCATCGCCGTCGCCATCATGCCCCGTATGTGTATATATATAAATATAAAAGCGACGCAGAAGAATGATTCAGAAAAATATTTACCGACGCGCGGGATTGAACGGGCAACCTCTCGCTTCGCAGCACGCGGCGATAACCGCTAAGCCACAGAAGCGCACTTCATTCAGCATGCTAACGGTGAGCCATTTATATACACCATTCACCGCTGGCGGTACGCCGATCTCGAGGAATATCAGCGTGTTCTCTGCCTTACCAGCAAACCAGCGAGACGCCGCGAAGTGTGCGGTGGGCGCCACTCGTTGCGATGCATTGGCACCTCAACATTTGCCCTCGCGGCGTAGTCGCCCGTGCCCGTGCGCGCGCGCGCTTATCTTGGGATGGGGGGATGGGTGCGATTTTACGTCGTGTGCTTTCGCCGGAAAGATTGCGTTTAGGTTACAGAGCGCACAAATGTAACTTCGCTCGCTGCAGAGGCCCCGTTTTCGAAAGAAGTGTGCTGTTCAAACACAGTGAAGTAACAACTGTGACACCTGTTAGTTCGCGCTCGTTCTGTGTATACCTGTGCGTATGTTTTGCGCGTCCTTTGTGTTTGAGCCTTGCGTTAAGTGTCGAGCTGTGAACGTTGCTCGCGCTCGTCCTGCGTGCGTTCTTTTCGTGCGTCCTTTGCGCTTGAGCAGTGCGCTCCAAGTTTCGATCAGCGTGCCGTTCTTCGCGTGAAATGCCAATTTGTTGCTATCGCATTCATTGCTTCTCCCTTCAATCAATAAATATCGCTGCGGAGTAACACCATCCTCCCCCCCCCCCCAACCCCCCCCCCCCGCCAGAAAAAAAGTATTCCAGTAGCTGTAATCCGCGATACGTTTTCGTCTTGTTGACAAAGTATCTCCGGAATATCCCGTATCTGTATTCTAAGCTTCGAGCGCGTGCATTTAGATATCTGTATTCCGAAATACTTTTCAGGGGGTTTCTGCCCAGCCTTGGGGGCTCTGCAGCGAATGTCCAATTCACCGGCTGGCAGAAGTCCAGCCGGCGCCCCCGCAAATTCTCCTGAGCGATACTACGCGAAAAGATCAGCGTGGAATGCCGGAGTGTTTTGTTGAACAGAAGCAAGCTGTTCTTTGGCGGCAGAAAAAGTAGAGGCAGCGAATGTCGAACTTCCACAGGTTGGCGAGCACCATCTGTGACGGGTGCACAGAACCGACGGATCCGCAAAACCAAGACAGCACAAGAGCACGAGTGGATAAGTCGGTGCACATCTGAACCTATACCGAGGGAGCTACTCACTTTTCCCAGCTACCAAACAATCAGCGTGGAGCCCGTTTGTATAATAAATCAGTTCACCGACAAGCATTCCACCTTGGGTAGCATGCCCATTAAACAGTCCCAACGAGAGAACACTAGGTAATGAACGAGAGAATCAGAAAGGCAACGGCGAGAAGAGGCCTACGCTGACGACAACGTACCCGTAGATCTATGAGAGGTGCGAACTCTTGGTTTCAGAGCGAGTATCACTGTATGGAGTTCGGATATCTGTGTAGTGTCCGTGACTGCCTGTAGCTGTACTCGAACTCCTGTGCGCTGAGAATCATTATATAAACAACCTAACATCACCTAAGCTCTGAAAACAACCTACAAGCTGCCATATTAGTCTTCAGAATCGTCCAGTTTCACTGTTTCAGACCTTGCGCGACTCAGTGCAAGGCAATTTCTAACAGCGAAGCTGTACATGGTCTTTTTTTTTTATTTGCGACATAGACTTGCCCTTATGGCATAATATTTGTTGTGTATTAAATGTGCGCCGTTAGGCCGGTGTTGTGTATGAAGTGAAGCAGTGTCTTGTGGAATGTGTTGTCGTGTATCCATCGGCCATAACTGTTTGTGTCACTGTAGCGAAGGCCGGCTTGCAGGAGATGACGGGAGCGTTCCGACTGTAATCCTTGGCACGTCCATATCAGATGGTATGCATCTGCTTCCTTCACCGGAACAGAACAGTACGGGCATGTATCACTCACTGGTAAATGCGACCAGTTCCACGCTGAGATAAGAGCCGGTGTAAGGGCCACCCCTGCCCGAAGCCTCCTAAGCACGACTCCCTCCGGCCCTAGTAAGATGAAGGGGGGAGAGAGCAGACACACGGTGGTTGAGTTTAGGGGTTGAGGTGGAAGGGGTATAGATGGAAGGTCTATATTAGGAGGGCTGTACATGGTCGAGCATCTCAGCCTCTCATGTCCGGGATCCGTGGCACGCGTGTGGGCATCATAAAACGATATGCGCCATAGACATTAGGTAGACCCCACTACTCACCACTGGTTAGCCAAAAATAACAACTGTTAGGTGCCACAGAAGTCTGTGCGGTCTATCAGAAAACTATCATCATCATAAACGCATATGTGCCTCAGAAATTTGGGTAAATCCCACTACACACAACTTCAACTAAACAGGAAGAAAGCAACCGTTAGCCCAAGAAATGGCGTGCGCGTTACTATAGTCACGCCACTGTCACGCGACACTTTGTGGTTATAAAAGGGGTAGGCGCTACTATCCAATTCAATTTTTCAATTTTTTTTTCACGGACTAACCCACTTCCTTTTGACTCACCCAGTTCGACACGCCGGCCCCTCATCTCCCCTTACCCCCCGCTTTTGCAGTTGTCATCTTCTCTTCCCTTGTTTGTGTTGGAGAAGGAAGTACTAAGCAATAGCAGTAAAAGCTATTTAATTCGGATTTCACGCCACTGCATGTAATGTCGGAATTAACAAAATGATCAAACAAAACAATAAACAAATATGCATTAAATTAATGAACTTTGATTTTCTCGATCAATACGTAAATCATGTACTTTATTTTGCTAAGAACTCTATGAAAGCAACGATTTTTGTCAGGTAAGGCCTAGTGAAAGGTGAAAAAATAGACTCTGCAGGGACCCCAAGTCTGGCAGGAAAGGTGTCCCTGGAGAGTGGTTATATTAGTTTCGGCACACGAATATCCCTAGAAGACTGGTTAGAACTTGATTTTGGAAAAAAAGCTCACTGACTACCGCTCATTAAGTACAAGAAAATGTAATTAAATTAGCCAGAACGTTACAGTTCCAAAAAAGTAATCGTCTGAACTACAAAATTACAATAAATTGTAATTAACTACACGTAATCAATTACTTGTAACACGTTACGTACAACATTGATTAGTGTTAAATACCTAGCCTTCACTGTATTGCAATTGCATATGCTTAGAACTTACTGAAAATTTTTATTTCAGCTTGTTGAGCAGTTAGAAAAATACTGAAGTACACACTTTCCACCACTGCATATTCCAACCATGCAACGAAAAGGTTTATGCGCTGTGTTGCCAAAGGCTGCCATCTGAAAAAGGAATAATACAACATTCCGACGTCACGGCCTGTATAAATTATCAACCACTACGTTGTCTGCAAAATAATCGAAGGGGTAAAGACTAAAATCATCTCAACCTAAAGTTATGCTAATTATAAAGTGAGGTGTACGTATGTGAGCAATAAATGTATTTATGAGATGAGCAAGTGACAGGATTTGTTAGGCGGAGGTCGCGTCTACAGCCAAAGCAGCCGCAGGCCCTGACCATTCGCCGAGGCCTTGCCACACCAATAATCTGGTCACTAGTGTCACGACAGATCACACCACTCTCCCGCTGTTGTTAGGAGCGAAGCTCCTTAGGCTCGCACGATGTCCCTTGTCGCCATCGTCGTCATAGATCCCCGTTGGAACAGCTGCGGCGCCGCTCCGAAACCCTCTCCCAGCAAGCGTATGAATAAAGGTCATGACGTCGTGCACAGAACCGTTCGTAGAGCGCACGCAGCGTGCATACCGACCGCGCACAGGTGTTGCGCTGCGGCGGCGCCGCTCCGAAACCCTTCTCCGAGCAAGCGCACGATGTCACGTGCAGAGCCGTTAGCAGAGCGCACACAGCGCGCATACCAACCACGCCCCGGTGTTGCGCCGGCGCCGCGCCGCTCGTACCTAGAGCGCGCATACAAGCCGTGTACAGCGCTCTCCATTGCTCCCAAGCCGTTCCTACGGAGACCGTGCAGCGCTAGCGCATTGATCAATAGCGCTACGCTTAATAAAATAAAATGACGTAGAATGGCTTTCAAGGAGCTTCGCTCCATCATTAGCATTCACTTCGCGGATCTGGAGTAATTTTTCCACTGTCCTTCTTACGAGCAGTATATCGACGAATGCAACTCTGTTCCCAGCGTAACATGCTCATTGCGGTGCTCACAGTTGAATGCAAGCCTGTTTCAGCATGCTAGCGCTAATAAAGAAAGGTGCGATGCTTTAGCAGATTTCTTCTTTCTGCCGATTTCCTTGTGGTAAGAAAATGGACAGACTTTCTTGTTCACTGTCCAGTACCATAAGATGTCCGCGAACTTTCGGAATGGCGTGTGCTTTCTACAATGCACCCGGTGCTGTTACCAAATAAAACCGTTACCTGGCCACCTCTTATCTTGATAGCTGTGACTCTGGCTCCCGCGTAATCGCCAGATACATGTAACCCAACTGTAGAAGAAGTCGATGCCTTGAAAAGCATTTGGTACCATTGCGAATGTCCACTATGTGGCAAAGATCTCCGCTTTGTGAATACTTTTTAGGGTAAAACGTTGGCCAAGTTGGTGTTGCATATATGTAAGTGAACGGCAGCGCATAAAAACAAGGACGCAGAACAAACGAGCGACAATGTTCAGCAATCGTCTTGTCACCCGTTCTTTCTGCGTCTTTGTTTTTATGCGCTGGTGTTCACTTACTTTTTAACGTCGCGTGGAAGCTGGCTAATCTTGTGTACTTTTTCCCTTCAGTTGGATGAGGCAAGAGTGATGACCGCTTTTTGAACGCAGTCCGTCGCGGTGGAGCAGTGGTTAAGGTGCTCCGCTGCTGACCCGAAGGTCGCGGGTTCGATCCCGGCCGCAGCTGTCGCATTTCGATGGAGGTAAAAAGGGCCTCTACCCGTGCGCTGTGCGATGTCAGTGCAGGTTAAAGAACACCAGATGGTCCAAATTTCCGGAGCCCTCCACCACGGCGTCCCTCATGATCATATCGTGGTTCTGGGACGTAAAACCCCAGATATTATTAGATGCGAAGCAGCTTAAGGCGAAGTTCAATCCGGTGGTGGTGGTGGTGGTGGTGTGCGGCCTGACCACCCTTACTGCGCATGTGCAAACCCTTTCAAAAAATAAAAATAAAAACCTCCTCTCCCTCTCTCCCCCTCCTACGCTCCCCCTCTCTCCTCTAGGCATTCCTCCCCGCGGCGTCCACACCCCCCACTGCGCATGCGCGTCCCCTCTTCTCTCTCCTATCCTACGTTCCCCCCCTCTCTTACCTCGCCACGCCGACGCAGGCAGCGTCTGCTAGCGAGTTTCTTGGCTGAGAAAACCGACTGCTCGCGCTGCAAAACCGTTCACTGGCCACCCCGTATACATGGTACTGGATCTTGACCTGCAAGGTAGTGGCAGTGGGAGATTTCTCCTGTGCGTTGTTGAACAATAAGAAAAAATTACACCATTTCCCGCTAAAGGGAACCATGTGTAGATGTGAAGCAGCGGGCGCTAACGCTTACACTGGCGGCGGCGTTGACGCTGGCGCTCATCGCAGCGTTGCGCAGGAGAGAAAATTCCGCATCTCCCGCTAAAGGGAACCATGTGTGGATGCGAAGCAGCGGGGAGATAATTAGCTTGAGCGGGAGGAACGTCGCCGCTCTCATTTCACGGCAGCGGTCCGGGCGCTCATCGCGGCGCTGCACAGGAGAGAGAATGAGGCGCGCGCGCTCCGTCATTTTCATACCGCGGAACTACCGTGGCGCCCCCCAGAGGAGTATGCAGCTGTCACACCACCTCTACGCTCCGTAGAGGATTCCTAGAGGAGAGAATGGTAGGAGAGGAGAGAGAGGGGAGGAGACGTGCATGCGCTGTGGGGGTGTGGGACGCGGGAGCCGCTCCGTAGAGTATAGGATTGCTAGAGTAGAGAAAGGGGGTGAGCGTAGGAGAGGATAGGGGAGGGGACGCGCATGCGCTGTGGGGGGTGTGGGACGCGGGAAGGAGGGACGGACTAAGCCCCCTCCAAACACATGCAAGCAAGATCAAGGAATGGGGTCAACCTGGGCGACAGACACCACCTGCCTAGCCATTGCTAAGCAGCCTCTCTGTGCTCTCGACCATGACTCTGATGACTGTAGTAGTGGTTGACGGCCTTCATATTACTACAGTGTTCTGGTTCGCATAATGGGTGCTTCCCTACTTCATGAAAGTGGCCGGACGCGGGACGCGGGACGGGGGACGGGGCGCGCGGGACGCGGGAGGGACGGACAAATCCCCGGTGCTTCGATAAGATAAGATGCTTCGCATCTAAAACTGGGGAGGCGCAAAGCACGTAGTGATGCAGCGGTGTTTCCTACTGGAACATGCCAATCGCTGCTAATGGGCAATGAGAGACAGAAGACTCCAACTAGACACAGAGACGCGCAGTCCGCTTCTAGTTAACGCGCACGCTGCGAATTTTTATTGTTCAACAACGCACAGGAGAAATCTCCCACCGGCACCACCTTGCAGGTCAAGATCCAGTGCCATATACACGGGTGGCCAGTGAACGGTTGTGCAGCGCGAGCAGTCGGTTTTTAGATGCGAAGCATCTTATGCTCGGGGCTCTGTCCGTCCCTCCCGCGTCCCGCGTCCCCCGGCCCGCGTCCGGCCACTTTCATGAAGTAGGGAAGCACGCATTATACGAACCAGAACACTGTAGAATATGAAGGCCGTCAACCGCTACTACAGTCGTCAGAGTCATGGCCGAGAGCACAGAGAGGCTGCTTAGCAATGGCTGGGCAGGTGGTGTCTGTCGCCCAGGTTGACCCCATTGCTTGATCTTGCTTGCATGTGTTTGGAGGGGGCTTAGTCCGTCCCTCCTTTCCCGCGTCCCACACCACCACAGCGCATGCGCGTCCCCTCCCCATCTCTCTCCTACGCTCACCCGCTTTCTCTCCTCCATGAATCCTCTACTGTACGGAGCGGCCCCCGCGTCCCCACACCCCCGCACAGCGCATGCGCGTCCTCCCCCTCTCTCCTCCTACGGCCCCCCCCCGTCCTCTTCTCTAGGAATCCTCTACGGAGCGGCGCGCACGACAGGTAGTGTGACACATGGTTCCCTTTAGCGGGAGATGGGGAATTTTTTTCTACCAAGAAACTCGCTAGCAGACGCTGCCTGCGTCAGCGTCGCGAGGCGAGAGAGGGGGGGGAGCGTAGGAGAGGAGAGAGAGTGGGAACGCGCATGCGCTGTGGGAGTGTGGACGTCGCGGGCAGGGATGCCTGAGGAGAGGGGGGGAGCGTAGGAGGGGGAGAGAGAAGGGGGAGGCGCATACGCAGTGAGGGTGTGGTTGCCGCGGGGAGGGATGCCTAGAGGTGGGAGAGGAGGTTTTCTATTTTTACTTTTTTTGAAAGGGTTTGCGCATGCGCAGTAAGGGTGGTCACGCGGCACACCACCACCGGATTAAGCTTCGCCATAAGATGCTTCACACCTAAAATTCGCAGCGTGCGCGTTAACTAAAAGCGGACTGCGGGTCTCTGTGTCGAGTCAGAGGCTTCTGTCTCCCAATACCCATTAGCAGCGATTGGCATGTTCCAGTAGGAAACACCGGTCCATCACTGCGTGCTTTGCGCCTCCCCAGGTTTCTCTCCTGCGCAACGCTGCGATGAACGCCAGCGTCAACGCCGCCGCCAGTGTAAGCGTTAGTGCCCGCTGCTCCGCATCTACACATGGTTCTCTTTGGCGGGAGATGGTGTAATTTTTATTTTTTAACGAACCCGTGCGGCGCTGAAAAAACCATTCGACTTTTACTTCAACTGAATAGCCTTAAATAGTCCGTTTTTGAATGGTGTCTGCGCCGCTGTCAGTGGCGCAAACACCGGTAACTCGGCGTTGTTCAGGACTGGCAAATTTCGATGGACGGGAGGATAAAAATAAGAGATTAAAAATCCGAGTTGGAGTTTAACCCAACAATCTTCGTAAAACGCACATGTTTTACGACAGAGCCACAGCACTGCTTAAAGTTGCATTGGAAAAAAAACCTATACAAGACTCATGCAGTGTGAGGAGTCGCGCTAAAGCATGTTATGTTGCGCAGGAGCAGTGCTGAACGGGCGTCTTACTATGTGAGTTGCACAATGAATTGCTCTTTCAATAAAGCACTCCTTTGGGCTAGTTAGTGCAAGCTTTTTTGTTGCGCTTGTCGAATGCTGCGCAGCGATCCTTAGCTCGCTCGTCTTTGCAAGGGCCGGAACGTGTCGTTTAGGAATTCAATTACTGCTTTGGGTAGCGACAAAGTTGTTGTGCTTACGCATGCGCCAAATTCTCCAGATGCCATGATGTAGCCTCAGCTGTTTTCCACCACTGCAGTTTGTTCGTTCGAAACAACGCCTTACCCTGATCAAACAAGGCGGCCCTGCATCCGCACTCTTTGCATTGGTACGCGCAACATTCATCCATTCATCTAGCATTCGCAAGCGCAACATGTTTGACCCCACATTCACTTATGTTGTTTGATTTTCAAATTTCTTTTTGTTCCCACTTTCACCCCTTCACTCGTTCTCTTTCTTTTTCTCGTGGGGTGGCCCTGAGTGGCTCCTCACGAAAGATTTACAGTTTATAGTTTGCGCCATTTGTTCTGCTTCTGTTCTTTTTGTGCCTCCATTAGCGTCCCCCCTGTTACGCCCATGCCGCGCAATATTCCGCACCATATAGCAGGAATGGCTCCTTGAAAGCTGCTCGCCTATTACAGGTGGAGAGTTTGAATTTATAATGACCATCATTTTCCACTGCATAACAATGTTGCTCGAAGGCGTAGGTGCCTGTGTTGCCTTACGGACACGTAGTGGGCACTTCGCTAATTAAGTGCTGAATTTTAGCGAAGTGGGCCCTTCACATATTCGCAGTAGGGATACTATGGTAGTTTTAAATGGCCAATGCTACGCAAACAGACGTTCCTTAATTCGTGACGTGGTTGAGCTTAATGAGAGCAGCAATTTGCGCAAGTTGGTACTTCATCACATCTGAACGACGGCGCAAAAAACAAAACAGAGAAGACAAGGAAGACACATTCAGCGCAGAAATAGTGTGTGGGTGTGTGGGGCGGGGGGTCTTCCTCGCCGTCTTTTTTTTATTTTTCGTTGCGCAGTTCTGAAGACATGGTTGAGGTTTTTACGGAGAAGCAAAGCGGGGTAAGCGTTCGCTAAAAGATAACAGGTCCGATCTGCCCGTACGCAGTAGGCTAATATAAGATTTGGGGAGTTGTGTATGGACGCTAACTTCTGGATTTAGCTTTGTGGGCCAGCGGAGCTAGCGTAGCAAGGCTGCACCTATAGGCTACCCACTTCCATTCGATTTCATATTTCTCGCTTGTAATGCGCCGCTGCAGCAAATAGTAAATGGTGACAGCAACTTTTGCTATGTGCTATCTCTCTTCGAGGAGCCAATATGGCAGATGTATTAGCGTCATATTCGAGATCTGATGTGTGTTTTGGCACCACCAGTCCTTGCAAAGTCACTGTGGACCTCGGAGTTCTTCCGTTTTTTAGGAATATGGCACCGTCATAGATGACGTCATTTTCGCTAATTTGTTTCTAAGAATAAGTGTTTAATCGAAGTAGGCATGGCATGAGGTCGACGTAGGAGTGGATAGAAATGATAAGGTTGTCTGCACGCTTCGTGGAGCACAGGTCATTTCCCCATTATAAAGAGGGCGGTCATAGCATCCATTCATACAACGGTCCCTTGAAGCAACGTTCGGATGACCACACGCTTTGTACTTTTCCAGCTGTCTTGTACACCTCGCTCATCGGCAGTAAATTGCGCCACTGGTGTCCGGTGACACCAGGCATTTTTCTTCGCTAATAAACCACGGACAAAAACTGGGCGAGGTTCTCGGTATCAGTTCTCGTTTGGGGCGAGGATGCTTTACGTATCGCAGCATATCCTTTTTCCATACACTGGACATCATGAACTTGTTTATCTCAATCCACGTTAATTCAAACATGAGCCGATGATCTCACAGGACACTGTGGGGCATGTTAACACGTAGCTGACATAACAAATAAATGCAGAGGAATAGGCTAGAGAACTCATATACCAAATGCTGCGGTGCTTGCGATGCCACAGTTCTCAGGTTTTCGTTTGTTTCGCTCAAGAAAGCCGGAGGTTATAACCTTGCAGGTTACCTTATGCATTCACCTAGGGCGATTCAAAGGCGAAAGCCACCTTCGTATTTTTCTTCTCAGCGTATCTACTAGTCTACGCTATCCTACCTGCAAAAGCTTGCAGCGCCTAACATCGTTTTGCACTGCCCCCCAGGATCTTAGGCCTTGCAACCTTTCTGCACTTCTCCTGCTTTCACATTGTCTCCGGGATCGGCCCACCTTTGACCAAGCGAACACGTCATTTGATGATTTAATCATGTGCCGTCATGTTATGTGACGTAATACTGACGTCATGATGGCGTCATGTTGACGCCACGAATTTTTCCTGTCTGTAACTCCGCGATCACATCATATGATGAGATCGTGCGCGCAATGATGATTTTTGCATCACTTGTGTTGACGCCCACGTCGTCGATGCCGCTGACGGTCGATTTTCGTGTGTGATTGGGCTTCAAAGGCTTTTGCCATAACGACGTTGAAACATGGTGACTAAGGGTTCTTCCCGTCTATTCACTGAATATTGCGGAACAGTCACTAAAGGTGTTGTGGTCGCGCACTTGCTTTGCCTACGCTATACCATAGCACGAAGCGTGCGCTGCGGCTGCGGCCGCAACACTGTAGTCGGGTACAACTTTAGAAGACAGGAGTAGCCTCGCCCAGATGACTGAAGCGCATCAGCCAATTGCCTCCGCGACTGAAGAAATAGTCCCGCTCAAAAAATTGTGACTGCTTCTAAAACGCGTATTTGTCGGTATAAATAAGATTAGTGTATCTTGACGAGTGCTACGGTAAAACTGTAATAATGAAATGCTACAGCACGTGCCGGATTTACGGAGCGAGGGAGCGCGCCCGCGTCCCACACCCCCACAGCACATGCGCGTCCCCTCGCCCTCTCTCTCCTCTCCTACACTCCCCCCTTTCTCTCCTCTAGGAAATCTCTAGTCTACGGAGCGGCACGCACGACAGGCGGTGCTACAGCTGCGTACTCCGCTGGGGAGGGGGCGCCACGGTAGTTCCGCGGTATGAAAATGACGGAGCGCGCGCGCCTCATTCTCTCTCCTGTGCAGCGCCGTGATGAGTGCTCGGGCCGCCGCCGTGAAACGGGAGCGGCGACGTTTCTGCCGCTCAAGCTAAACATCTCCTCGCTGCTTTGCATCCTCACATCGTTCCCTTTAGCGGGAGATGGGGAAGTTTTTTTTACATTTATCTACATTTCTAAATGCGATTACGTTTGCAGAAACATTAAGTAACAGTATTTAAATGTCATTACCGTCATCGAATTATCGGTCTGCTTCGTAGATGCGGCACAATATGGACGCTCATCTCACTATGCTGTCGTAGCAATACATAACAGAGGTGAAATCATCTCGTCGGCCTCCCTCACTGGAACCACCTCTTCTAAAGCGGAGCAGGTTGCTATTGCTTTGGCACTCTTGGATGACAAGAGGACGCAAATCTACTCAGATTCTAGATCGGCAGTCAGGGCGTTTGCCTCAGGCTCCATAGCGTAAGAGACACACGACGTTCTTAAAGGACCCCTGACAGCAACAGTTTTGTTTGCGACTTTTTTACAGTAATTTGTAGCTTTGCGTCTGGGAATGTCGAAATTGCATCGTGAATGCTTTAACGCGTCGTATAATTAAAGGTAGCGTTGTTAATTCAGAACGATTTTGCTGCAGTTCGAAACGCCAGCCTAAATACCATAAGAAACTAGCGCCCTACAGCCGGGCAGCACCTGAGACTACATGCTCAAGCTTCGGTGACGCTGAACGCGCCGTTTTGAAATAGGGGGACCCGCGGGGGTGAAGAATTAAACGATGTGTGTGCTTTGAGCGTGTCCCCCCTAAGGGAAAAGAAAAGCATTCCTGGCGTAAGCAGACAAAACCACCTTGAGAGCAGCCGGATAAGAAAGCGAGAGGAGTGACGAACAATAGTCCTCACCGGGTGCCAGTCGGGGGTATTGTGCGCGCCCCGAAAATATTCTCTGACATCTACAATAGAGCTGTGCACGGGCCTAATTTTCAAGCCCGAGCCCGGCCCAGGGCCCACTGACTGCGTCGAAGGCCCGCCCGAGCCCGACCCTAAAGGGCTTCGAGCCCGTCCGGCCCGGCCCGACGTACAAAAACACAAACCCGGGCCCGGTCCGGCGCGACCCTATGAAAGTTTGCTGTGGAGACAAGATACCACTTTTTCATCATGTGGCATTCTATTCAACATATCAAAGTTAAACATACGCAAACGACACATCTTAGTGTGTATACACAGATTACAAGTTGTGTAAAAATAACAAGCTGTGCAGTGATTCGGACTTCGGTGAAATGCGGCGCTCCTACATCACATATCCCGTCGAACTGAAGTTCCGTTCGCTCCTCGCACTGGTAGCCGGAATCGCAAATATTTTTTTCGCAAGCATAGCAAGCTTGGAATAATTAGACTCCTTGTTCTTCCAGAAGTTTAGTATCTGTGATGCAGGACAGGAGGATGATTGCATGGATAAATAATCACAGAGGTGATCTGTGTGCTCATCGCAAAGTGCTAGATGACAATTCCGGCACAACGTCTATATTTTTGGTTTGATGCGGGCTTTACACCTGGCCCGGCCCACCCGATGCCCGACATTAGTAGCCCGAGCCCGGCCCGGGCCCGAGATGGGAAGACGTCCGCATACCCGAGCCCGGCCCGCGGGCCGGGCCGGGCTCGGGCTTTCGGGCTACCCGGAGCCCTGTGCACACCTCTAATCTACAATACTTGCTTGACCTCCGCAACGTCACGAGGGGGAGCCTCTGTCTACGTCACCTGAATACTCAGATGAGCACTGACCTTTACTTCAAAACCAAATTAAAATATCTTACAGGCAACGCTCGTTGCTAATAATCGGTCAGAAGTGCCCCCGCATGCAGGAGTCTCAAACAACACACGCATCTCGAGTTTCTAAATTTGGTGTCAGGGGTCCTTAAAGAACAGGACCATAACTATGCACACGATCACTTGGTTCCCGGCACACCTAGGTCAAGATTTCGACTCGTTCACCAACCTCAACAACATGGCCCACTCCCAAGCGCGCGTACTAACTCTCCGCGCCGGAGGAGAAGCCTTGTCACAGAGCAGGGTACAAGAGGTCCGAGACACTTTATTCACATTTAATGAATTCACAAAGCACTTGTATCTGCAAAGAAGAGTATTTCCTCCACCACACAAAAACCTCACGAGACCACAGGCGATGACCCTTAGGATTCTACAAACTAATTCTTATCCGAATCTCGCTTCCATGCACTGTGCATTCCCAAGTGACTTCAGCTCGCAATGCCCTGGCTGCGAGGGAACGTGCGATTTAGAGCACATGCTTTGGCGGTGCCCCTCGTTACGTGGGGATAAGGACCTCACAGAGCAGAACTGGTGCTCGGCCCTCAAGAGCTCGGAATATCAACATCGACTTTGGGCTGTCCAGGGAGCCTGCGATGCGGCGGTTAGGCTAGGTCTAACTGTCCCCACGTGGGAGCGGCCCGCGGTGTCAACCTAAGGGGTGGCACTCCTCCGGATCTTTAAATAAAGTTCTTCGTACTGTATACCTTTCAATAGTGCCTCGTACTTTATTTTGGATTTCGCCATGTTCTCTACATTCGGTTTTGCATGCACTTTAGAAAAAGCGACGCTTGCCACCCCTCACTCAGAAGGCATAGACTTTTATACGCTTCAATATATTGCAGATGTCTAATGAACATCTTAAGACGATACTTAAGGAGGTTGAACAGCTACCTCATCAAAAGCTACGTCTAAATTAGACGCGCTTCCTAAATAGTGTTATAAGTCGACATTCAACTTTATGTTTTCTCTGCGAAAATTCACCGTCCGTGACATTAACTTCACGACACCCTTTGTACCACTTCTTTACCTCTAGAATTTGAAGCGGAAAAAAAATATGCACTAACCAAGCACAACTCCCCGTCTTTATGGTTTCCTCCACGTGAATCTTTACAGTTTTGAAGAGGTGCTGAAGACCTTGTGCTCTGCGAATAGAAACATGTAACCTGAATATTTTTCAGAAGGTATCTCTTTTTTTTTTTAAAGCAGAAAGGAAAGAGCAGCGTATTATTATTTCACATATGAGGCACGGGCCCTCCGAAATGATTCATAGCACGTGACTACGACTCGTTACACATGACTGCTACTGCAACACCGCCCAAAAGAAGCTTAACATTGATTCTCGCCCTCAATTATATGAAACGTTAAGCAGGCAAACGCTGGGTAAGCTTGAAAAAAAATTATTTTGTATGATTTCGCACAGTGATTTTGTTGTATTTCGTTTTACTTTATATTAAAAGCACTATTTATTTTCAAGAACTATTCGGAATTATCTGCAAAGGCTATATTGGAAGTATTTTTAACGTCTAATCATATGCAGTATATGATTACTGTGAACAGCTCTTGAAAATGCAATCTTAAGAAATGTGTGCTGAAGATTGAACTCTACAAGGGATGGAAGTAAGCGCTACGAAGCAACAAAAGAGAAACGCAAGCAATTTCCAAAACTGCGAGTGTCTTTTATTCACGAAAACGCCAAGCATGAATAAATGTGCAGTACACCAAAGAGGCGGTATAACAATGTCTGATATGGCGTCACTTTCCCTCGTATCTCATCGAATGAGACGCTTCTAAGGCATCGTGGATCTTTAATCGCATATCACGCAGCCAACAATGGGCAAATCAGTAAAAAGTGAAATCGGACAAATATAAAGATTACAAGGAATAGCCGAGTTCAAATAGGCGCGCGGTCCAACATCACCTTTGATGAATAAAAGATATATGATCAGTAAATGCTATATACACGCGATGACTCTGCGGTATCTATCTATGAAACTAAACCCACATTTTAGAACGTCCCTCCACTCAACGCTCTGTCTCGTCCCGATAAAGCGATAAAGTCGATAGCAGCGCCGGCCCTGGGTCGAATGATTCACTCCCTATGGGGATCTCAGTGTCATTTTCAGTCAAGGAGATGCATTGCACACAACTGGGTCAGGTGAAGGACGAATTTCAAGTCATGACTTCTTTAATAATATGGGGCTCTGCCACCCTAAAAAAAATTAAATTACGTGTTTCATGGAAGAGGAACAGCTATTTGGCCGAGTTGGTTGAATTGCATGTTAATAGGGTTTGCAGCGCAAGCACGAATGTGCTGAAGGAAAAGCGTAACGGAAGGCAAGGCGAGGAATGGAAAGCATGTTGTCCCTCTTTGCTTTCCATTCCTCGCATTGCCTTCCGTTACGCTTTTCCTTCAGCACATTCGTGCTTGCGCTGCAAACCCTATTAACATGTCTTTCATGGCAATGTCAAATGATCACTCCCTAAAATATATGCGGCAAGACATTGGTTAGTGAAGAAGGCTTTCATTTAAATACCACCTCAGAAACTAAAGCGTATTACAAAGTGACTTCATCAAAAAAGCTATTGTTTCGCCTGAAAATTAAACAAAACGAGATCGATATCCCGGGAGGAGCCACAAATTTTTCTAGGTGGAGGGGGGTTGAAGACCCTTTACGTGTGTTTGTCCGTCTGTTTCCATATTTCAGTGCTATTAATTGGCTTCGCCAATAACAATATCACTGAAACTTACACCTGTAAAAGGTTTCGTGATTTTTCGGCTGGGTAGTGCAGGTACTACTAAATTAATGTACATGGCTTCTGCGCGCGTAAACGAACGCGTTCACATGTCACTCCAATGCCATTTTGACAGTGCCGGTGCGAATACCATAGTTAACAATGCAAATATCGCTATCGCACTGCTGAGCCAGTCCAACTTATGGTGTAAACCCATTGGTCGTTCTTTCTAGAAACTGCACTTCGCCCTATTTTTCAATATAATGTAATAACTGTTGCGAAAAATAAGGTTCACCCGCTATCACAGAGCTGCATCTGTCATTTTGTGTTTTTCATATCTACACAGTGCTGAAACTCTGGTAAGAAAACAACGTTTAGTCGCACGCTACCGTGTAGTGCAACGAATAACTGCGGCAAAAGGAATAAATCGAAGTACAAAGTTACATGCGATGAAAGTAAACCAAGATAAACTAATAGCCTTGAACAGTCTGCAAAAGCGTTGTTGGTGATAAGTAGACCCTTTTTAAAGGGCCCCTAAACAGCCACTAAAATACCAAAAACGAGTGCGTTATTCTATCCTGGCGTTTCCCGTCTTTGCGGCACAACTCGTGACGCCAGAAGTTAGCTCACGTGACGTCAGGATGAAATAAGCTTTTGATTGGTCGATATACGAGAGATATCTGTTGTGAATAGTCTCCTACCCTGCCTTACCCTGTAGTCGCATGCTCGTTGTGCCTTGTCTCGCACGACTATCATGCGCGATAAACTGATTTCACTTCGTTTTCTGCATTTGCAACTGCGACTGCGGATAATACCAGCGTGTAGTCGAAAATCGCGAAGTCCTGACGGGCTTAGCGCTTAGTGCCGACATTCCACGTATTTTGTGAAGGAATAAGGGGCGAGGAGGAGATAGCGCTTGCAGGAAGGGTAGTGAAGGCGAGAAGGAAACTACTGTTTCGCCTTTGAACTCAGTGCCGTTTAGGGGCTCTTTAAGGTCTTACCGGGTGTCCTCCGTCAGGTGCTGACCTTTCATAAACATTTACCAATTCTCCCCTGTTCCATTCCTGCAGGACTGAAAAGTAAATAGCACTATCAATACGGAACTTCCGTACTTAATCGAGTTATCTTATAAGCTATTTCACAATGTCTACGCGTCACAGCGGCAAACAACTGAGGACGCTGAACATTCACAATCAGAGTGAAACGCAATAGCTTTCCGGCCCCATTTACATCGGATTTTCCTTCGCTTGCCGTGCTTGGCTTCTCGGCGAGCACCTCCACCATGCTGTGAAGGTAGGTGCGTGTGTGCGCTTCGTATTGGTCGTTATAAACTCTCCTATGGCACCTACTGCAGCGAAGTTGTGAAGTGCCGACTTGCCATAAAACAACGTCAAATGGCGTAGTTAAAATTTTTCGAGAAGCGAAGTGCCCATTATGGGTCTGACAGCTACACAGGTGAGTGTTGTGTTGTTACTGCTGCTGATAATCAGTTAAGCCTGAGCCTTACGTTATTGGTTGGCAGCTTTAAACCGTTCACTCGTTACACAACAAACAATGTATGTTGTGATTCTAAGCTTCTGTCACGCAGCATTACATTTGCCCACAAGACATCAATAATGATGCCCACCACGGTGGTCTAATAGTTACAGTGTTAAACAGCTCACCCGAAGGTCGTTGGAACAAATCTCGGGTGCGGCAGCCGCTTTTTAATGCAGGCGAAGGGCTAGAGACCTGTGTACTTAGATTTCAGTGCACGTTAATCAACACGAGATTGTAGCAATTTCCGGAGCCCCCCACTGGGTGTCCCTCATGACCATATCATGGCTTTGGGATGGAAAACCACATCAATTTTTATTGTCTTCAATAGTAATACATAGGGAGGAAAATCTGGCATATCCACGAAGTGAATCATGACGAGTGGGCGAAGCACTGGGGATGTTCTTACCGTAAATCACCCGTGACATTGCCCACTCACGCATGTAAATGAGTGACAACGCATGTGTACAGTATATACAATATGTTTTTGCCGTTAAGCGGCCACTTCCCACGTCCTCAGCCCGGGGGTAGCAGCTTGTTGTCGGCGTTGCCGTTTTGCCTTTCGCGGGCGAGAGCGCGTTCACGATCGTTTTCATCCATGGCAGAAAGAGAATGTTTGGTCTAGAACGCGCTTATTCTTCATCTTCATCAGCGTCATCGTCATCATTATGACGTATAGTGGGTACATTACATCTGTTGTGCCGTGATGGCAGAAAGAGAATGTGTGGTCTGGAACGTAAGCACCGCAACTGCTGCGCCAGAGCGGCCGCAGCGAGACGCATGATGCGGTTAAGGGCTTTTTACCAAAGCAATTTTAAGCAGTGTCATGAGGCTGTTATAGAAAGCATCAGTACCACGCAGAGTGCCTGCTTTTAATTCCGGCTTGATCTCATAAGTTTGTTTTTTTTTACAGGCATTGTGATTTTTCACTCGCGGAAAACGCTGCCGACACCCACGCCAACACCATAATTTCGGTGGCCCGTGCTTTATAACGCTATCGCATCCATATATCTTCCACGGCACTGAGTGGCTCGGTAACTGTTCTTGTAACTTATTGTTGTAAATAGAAAAATAAATAAATAAAAAAACATAACATAAATAAATAAAAATAATAAACTGTGTCACTGCAGAAGTCGGATTGACAGAGATTGAAATTTCCACCTTCGGCGGCAATAGTTCCTTGAGGGTGACGTAAAACTACACATTAAAAAAAATTGGCCGCGTATCTGCGTGCTTCGCTGCAAATGTCATCGAAAGACGATAGTCTTCTGCCGGTCTCATCCGCGGCCACCTGTGATGCTGTTCTCGACCATTTCCGTCCTGGCATGACCAAGCGTCTTCTCGCCGCAAGCGCGGTGTTTTTGGCAGCGTGTAAAAAGCTGAGAAGGCGCGCAGAGCGACCACGAAAAGAGATTCTCTTGTTTGCAGCGACGAGGGCAGAATGCGCCAGCTATCGCGCGGCGGATGAAACACGCGGCACTTCGCGCGCCCTCGGAGATAGACGACTGCTCTTCGCTTTTGCAAGGCAGCCCGCATTTTCAGCGCAGCCTAAGAAACACTAGGGTCTTCAGAATTAAGTATCGATGTATTTTCTATAAAAGAACACACCACTTAATACTTCCGTATTGTTGTTGCGCCTCAGATATGCGTAATATTTGCTTGTTGATCGACAATATTCACAAGTATGCACAAAAACGACTGATCAAGTTGGCTGGGCGTTCAGAAAGCAGTCAAACTTTGGCCAGCCGCTGAATCGTGCGACGTGCCGACAAACAGAGAAACAGACAGACAGACCAAAATTTCTCCGTTTAGGTATCCCAAGAAAGACTATCGTCTTTAAAACTAATTCCTTATGTCACAAACGATGGCTATGACGGTTTATTGGCATTACTTCGATTAATATATCCAGTATGCCATCATGAGGGCTCTTGGCATGCCGTAATATGAAAGAAATATTTGAAGCAGCACTGTTTTTACAATTATTTTGGTGGCATCATGATCATGCTGCTTATATTGCAGAAATGCAGAAGTCGTTGAAATAAACGTGCTCCAGAAGGAAACCTGCTCCGGAAAGTCTGAGTTTTCTCTTCCTGTCGGTCATTCAAACACGTATATTCCCAATGCCCACGAACTATATGAGTTGTACGCTGTGCGATTCAGGATGGCACCTAGAGGAAAATCGACCCGTAGGAAGAGGTAGGACGTGCGCACGTAAAGCCCATCCCACTTTCACAGGATGAGGGCATGAACTGCACTGACGTGGATATCAGACCAAAATACTTGCTCATACCATGGAATGTGCAAAATGCTCGCTACCTCAGTATTTACCGTGGTGTGAGAGGTTATATTTCGGTTCCGTTACCGTGCATCGACGATGCTTTACGAAATTCGGTGCGCGCTACAGGAAAGCTATGAACTGAACGGCACACCAAGTATACGTATGGTGCCTGCCTCCCGGATTTGCAGTAGTAACAGGCCGCTAGCGAGTAACGATATCGTTCCTGCACAGGACCGCATGTTTAGCGTAACGATGGTTTCTAAACATGTTGCTTCGTCATCATTACTTGTGTGGTTAGGAACGTGGAGTGCATAGATCTCTTCTCTCGGACATTACAGATTTGATGAGCACCTTGATACGAATGTACACGCAAGTTTTTCGCAACATCGAAGAATTTCTGAACAACGACGCCATTCGGGCAGTAATGATCAAGTTCATTTGGCAACTCGGCGGTGCGGCTTGTGTACGTGATTGCACATTTCGCTTCCACTTGTAGAGCTTGTTGGCAAAATCTGACCACACAACCTGCGCTATGTGCATCGTATCAGAAAAAGTATGCATTTATTTTTATCACAGCACTATTGTTCACCAAGAACAGTGAAAGTGACTTACGATTGGGGGAAACTTCTCGTACAGGTGGCTAGCCAGCAAATCACGTTAAAGTAAATCGCTGCTGCACACCTTTCACGATGGTGTCGCTGCCGGTGCTCTCGTAGCCTTCAATGCCCAGTTAAAAATTCTGGTTGTCAAGATGCACGGCCTCTTTGAGCATCACTGTGAAAATCAATCTAAAGCATTTCCTCCCCCCGAGAACTGCCTCCGCTTCCGCGTTCTAGGCTCAGAGAATACTTTGCTTGCAGTGTGCCGCTATCTATCAACAAAGTAACAAACATGCAGCGCAGCGCTGGCTATGACAGCAACGCACTGGTGAAGAACGACGTTGAGGGCGGGGCTGCCGATCAAATTTCGCCAGCTGGGTTACACTAACGTCGATATACACATATCCCACCAATCAATCAATCAATCAATCAATCAATCAATCAATCAATCAATCAATCAATCAATCAATCAATCACGTTTATTCTCTGGCAGACTGCGTCAGCTGAGCACAGAATTGAGCCCGCAATACCGCCGCTACTTAGTCGTACTTCACGATAGCCGTGGAACGAGCGCAGCCCCATATGAATGAGTGGTCATTCGCAAGTTTCATACATCTCTTTTCTTACAAAATGTAAGGCGTTTGAATTTAGTGTCTCACCTATTTATTATGATGGCCCTGATAATATTCAGTTATAGAGAGGACATCGCGAGCTCACGCGACACGCCGCGTATAATGTTATAGGATACATTGCACTACTAAAACACTGGCGGATATTTTATACAAGGAAAATAGCGCGAGTTTCGACAGAAAATGGACAGACACTAACATTTCACTAACCTGCCTGGCCACAGAAAGCATCGCGCAACTGAAATGTGTACTATTATGCTCGTTATGGGCTACACAGCGGGAGCGCGTGTACAAGTGCACTGTAAGGTTATAAGGGGCACCGGTCGTTACATGCCTACGAGTTATCAGGGGAGGGTCTGGCTGTTCCTGCGAGCGTGCATCCCCTCGACTTGCTTTCACGCTCACCCTCGTTCTGCCCTGCGGTCATATAAGCTTTGCAAGTGATAACTTCAAGGATGTATGCACCCTCGAAGGGCGTGTTCTCACAAATCCATCGCGTATGACAAGAAAGAATCAAGTTTAAATTGTTTCGGACGGCCAGGTTCGTTCACCGATTCACGTAACATGCAAAGTCTTAGTATTTCTTTCCAACCAACGCGTTGACAGTAAGACTAGCACAACTGAATTAAGGAGTGGCTGTCGGTTTGTCGTCTGCTAACCCTCCTCCTGACATCCGCTTGGTGGCTTTACCCTCTGAGGGTATTGCGAATACTATAAAAACAGGAATTCCAGACGAGGACGTAAGATTTATCTAGGTGTGTGTTTGTTCTGGTTGAAACAACATATAAACTTGTAAACATATCAGTCATAAGTGCTGCATGTGTAAAATCGACAGCTTACCGTGTGCAGAGCAACAAAGAGATGCTAAAGCCAGGAGGACCACTTGCCGATGGCTATACTTCATCACACACCACTTGTGTTATGTGTCCTTAGAGCACTGCGGATATTTGCGTGGCTGAATGTAGTTCGTGGTAGGCAACGTGCGCTATACATCCTTACGAAGCCTACTTTATTTCAACTTTCTGCCCATTAAGTTCAATGCTAAAAGGGTTTCATCTGCTCAACCAACTGGTACAAAAAAATTTGGCATATTTACGCCAAAACTGAAGCAGTGACTTATTCTCAGGAATGAAAAAAGCTGACCCTATCAAACGTAGATGCTCATGTTTTTGTATATGCATACACAATGTGCTGCGTTGTCAGCCATCCTCATTGTTGTGGAGGCAGAAGGTTAATGTACTGCAGCTTCATTCCGACCTCGAATGTTTTATCAGAAACCATGTGCCGGACAGTTCAATGCAGTAACATACTATGATGCCACCGCAGATTGAAAGGACGCCATCAGAGTGCTCGAAGCATTTACCGGAGCATACCAGCAAGCGTTGGCTACTTTTTTGCCGGTAGAACGCTCACTTCTGAGTAAACTTTTGCTACAGACACTTGTTGAAGTTCTGTCTTGGTTAAATGATGACTAATGTCGGCTAGTATATAATGATTGAGTACTTAATCCTGTCTGAGTGGTAGGATAAATTATCATCTTAAAAGAAATCTCCATGCTGTATCTGAGTCCGTCACGGTGTATCAGTGGTTACGGAACTTGGCTGGAGAGCCGAAGGTCGCTGGTTAAATCTTAGCCAAGGTGGCCGCATTTCGGTGGAGGCGAAATGGTAGATGCCCACGTACTGTGCGATGTCAGTGCACATTAAAGAACTCCAGGCTGTCGAAATTTCCGGAGCCTTCCACTACGGCGTCCCTGATAAGTATATCGCACTTTTGGGACGTAAAAACCCCGAAATTATTATTATGCAGTATACGAATATTTTTTTTTTAAAGAGCGCTCTTTTTTCATCTTTTTTCATATAGTCGATGCATCACCAATGTAACCAAAACTTAAATTTTGACCAAAAGTGTGACAGTTTGTCTGCACATTTTCAAAATAATCATTTCTAGACCTCACTACTTTGTCGGTAGCAGGTTCTTCATTATCTGGTGCATGTGTGCTTTGTTGTGAATTTTTATAGGAATGCTAAAAGAATTTTTTTTCTGAAACACGGGCTTACATCACTCATTATGATATATCAATGTTGATGATAAGAATACATGAAACAAAAACCTAGAATGTGACCAGTGCTTGGTTTTAGACTACCTTTTAGTGTGGTATGTAAGACGGATTGTTTTAGAGCGAAAGCCAGTTGTACGCCGCCGCCGGTGCCCGTAACCACTATCGCGCGAAATGAGAAAAAAAATCTAAATAAATAAAAAATACCTAGGACAGATAGGTAATCGAACACGGGCCCTCTGCGTAGCAGCTCAGTACTTACCACTGAGCTAGGCCTTGAAGCTTTGTTGCAAGCTGACCCTATGCAGGCTTCATGTCGGGTAAGGAATCGCTTAAACATGTGTAATAAAGCGTTTTAGAACAGTAAAGTAACAACCAGGCGTCACACAAAGCGAATCACGTAACAAGTGAGTCGTTCAATGCTCCAACCCATTACAAAATCCTCAAGCATTATTCTTCATCGCCGTCAGCCACAGCATCAACAAAGTACACATAATGCGTTACAAGAGTGTAGCGGGTGCCACGCTTTTCCGAAGAACGGCGAATAATGGCACAGTAACGCTTCCCCACTACACAAAAAATTATGAGGATTTATGGCGTATTGGATACCATGCAAGTGTGCTTCTAATAGTTGTCCCAAGAGTGTTTAAAAAAGGCTTTAGAAAGGCCACTCTGCCCGCTTTCACTGTGACTGTGCTGCGCGTTCCGCGCAGGTCTGGCGGTTTTTATCTGAAGGCTTATTGTCAATACGTATTTGCCAAGTTCGATTTGTTCACACTCGCACATAAACCACCCTGTGTATTCTGGTGAATGCTCGGTTCTAGAGTTACTGTTTTTTGTAGTATGAGACATACATTACTCTCATCTGTGAAATTGTTATGCGTAATTTCAGCACGTAGAAGATGTGCATACTCCAGTAGGATATTGTGTGAAATGTACAACAGCCAGAAAGGGCCTGTATTTCTGCTGGTTCCTAGTCATTTTTAAAAGAGTGGTCAGCCCTCACCTTGGCCATAAGCACACCAACTGTATTTGTTGTCCTCTTGTAACCATAAAATGTTATCCGCCATCCTTGTTACGCACGAAAGGCTATGTTCTAAAATAGCTAGAGGGGAGGCCGTAGTTAAAGGCGTAGAGAACTAGCCTTCTTCCCATTCCCGATTTTGAACGAAGCGTTATAGTCATCTTTCCCTATTTTCAGTTTTTCAACGTCACTCTTGTGCAGATGTGAATAATCGTCTTTCGCGCCATTTCTACGGTTGAAGCATGATATAACGCTGTGATTGTAGGGGCGCTGAGTAAACGTAATAACAAGGCCATCCACCATTATCGCAACGAGTGCCGCATCTGGGAGCCTCTCTCGGCCATGCTTTCCTTTGCTTCTTTCTCTCTCTCTTTTGTCAAGGAGCCGATGTTATAGCCCCACAGTAATACAGCGGGCGAATCAAATTAGTAAGCGTCAGAGCATTCACTCCCGAATCCAATCAGTCGCAAAGATCCGTTCACCACTACTTGTGCAGCGCAGCCTCACGATCATATACACAGGATACAGAGGATAAAGTACAGCAATCCCCAGCACATCCTACTACAGGTAGTGCGAAACAACCACGCTGACAGGAAGGCTTTGAGATTGAACGCTTACACCTCCTCAAAGGCCCACGGAAATCAAGTGAGCCCCCTTATAACAATGCGCTGGAAATTTGGGCTGTAAATCCTGTTTTAGTGTTGGCCGCCTCTAAGGACGGTTGCCGCCAAAATGTCCAACTCTAAAGGTTGGTCTCCTTTCATTAGCCGGAATACACAGGTACGCCTCAAGGTGTTTTAGTAGTGATTGTCACCGTGAAGCTATTTAATATTGTTGTGAAATAAGCGCGAGTGCCTGTCTGGATTGGTTGCACGTCGTTACATCAGAATTAGTATGACCAGTTTGACGGGTTCTTGGGCTCACTGCGACCGCTCACCCGCGCCGAGTGCATTCTCACGCACATAAAATAGGTTTCGGTTTGAAATTGAGTGCGAGTAAACTGGGGTTGTAATCTCATAACAGACGTAATTGTTTTGCAATATTATTCTGACACGATCGCTAACTAAAACGAATGGGTGTTCAAAAGTACACAGAAGTGTTAAACACGCACCGACACTCTCGGTAGTTCTGAATATACAAAGACTTAGTAAGGCAGAAAATCACCATTAATTAAATATAATTTTTATTGGCCCTTGTATATAATTCTAACCAAACTCACTTAGGCAGCAGCCACCTTGAATTCCAAATTAAAATTCACACTCAATAATTAGCAATTTTTTCGCAACAAAAATAATTTGAATAAGTATTTTCACGTACATAAGCCAAACTGCTTACTCATATCAGTTATTTTGCGAAGAAATATGTATGCATAACTTTAAAGCTGGCATCGATTTCGAGAGAAGATAATATTGTAGCGGAAATGCGCGAGAGTGCGGAACACAGAAGAAGAAGAAGGGTAGTGGAGCCGGCGCTTGGACTGTGTGGTTGGGCGAAACCGGTCTGTTCCCGCAAGTGCGCTGCTCCTGCTTCCACGCCATTTCATCTCATATGTAAATAAACCCATTCCCTCGTAACAATATGTTAAACTAATCAGGTGTTATCTTTCTTCTAATAGAAACATTGTTAATTCAACCAAACGAGTATATGCTTTCACTTCTGATATAATCCTCAGTTTGGTTTCTTGGACGTTCAAATATGTGTTAAAGATAGCCAAAAATTGATGAATGGAAAGTGCCCCAGCAGCCAACGCTGCGACATTTTAGGACCTGTATTTCGCCATACCAACTCGCTACTGTCACGCAAACACATCCATCTTCAATAGGCATTCCGCCCCTTCTTCTTCCTTTCCTGCTCATAAATGTGCTCCTCGTTCTCCACTTTAGAGGTTTGCCCTGAAAGGGGCCCTGCGATACAAATTGAGCGTGCCCGTCTCACCGCCTCGTCTGCAACTGTGGAATGCACTGATATCGTTGCGCAAGCGGCAACGCACAATATAATTTTTAGTTAGTTTTATAGTTTTATTCGAACAGCGCATTCACTTGGCTTTCACACTAGAGCGAAGCACAACAGCTATTTTCGTGATCGCAAGAGACGTTTCACCTCGCCGGAGTAACCAAATTGGCCAGGCATTTTGATAGTCTTGACGCGACTAGTCGTCTCTAATACTGACATGGTCCAGCTAGGCCACACTACTCTGCGCTAGAACTTATAAAAGCACTTTTTATACTTCTTGAGTTGCAAGAAGATTTCTGTTCTGAGTGCGAAATTTCGAAAACAATTCTAATGTTCCGCTATGTGCGCTGTACAATGGCCCCCATAAGATGAGACTTCCGGTATATCTCTGTAAAAGGCACCCCGTGGTTGGAACCTGCCATTGATGTCAACGCCAGAGTTAAATGACTAAGTGCACGTTTTTTCTCGTCGTCTACTGGTGTTTTGAAGTTTGAAGACTGATAAATTGCGTTACCACGCATGAAATTTAAGAATCATTTTTGCGTTCATCTCAGTATTTAGCACTACACATACTCCAGCGCTGGAGAGTGCACACGAAAAAATGTTGCAGGGAAAAGTGCGCATGAAAAGGCTGCTTGGTATGAGGTTAGCTGCCCTGACAAATACAGATCTTCTAGTCATAACGTTGACTTCGGCCGCACCACCCGTTCGAAAATCTCTCATTTATTAGAGCATCCAGATTGCCAAAATTTTTGTCTTGGTTGGCTAAAATTCAGTATTTTACTTGTTATTCGAATTGAACTGTCCTTGAAATATTACCTTGGATATGGCATGGACACATTTCCTGCTTGTGAAAATACAATAACTTACCATAAAATTGCTGCGTATCACAAGTATTTCTTTGAAATTATTTAGTATATAAGAGTTACTCAATAAATTGTTAATATGAAACATCATTCGCATCAAACACGCAACAGCACAATATTCCCAAATTTGTAAGCATTTCTTAAATTGTTAAAGCTAGCACAAGAATTGCAAAGTAGCAGGCACTCACACTCTGCGCATTCACATCCTCTTCGAGGCGATCGAGTACGTAATCACTGCTTTGTCAATTTCCAAAGAAAAAAAGTATGCTTTTTTTTGAGAAAACAGGAACTTTATTCCGCTCACCATATTTGCTTTCCGATTTAGCTACGCGCGATAACTGTGCTATGAAGCACGCTATTAATTCCTTAATCTTTTGTGCAGTGTACACGACAAAAAAGATCCCCATGTTCGGGGCATTGTTTCGATTAGGTAAAAATAAAACTTTTTTTGCTAAAACTAAAAGAAACAAAAATATCCTGCATGACCCAGAAGAAAAATTGTGCAGCGAGTTGGCGAATAATGAACAATGTGTTCGCCGCAAGCGATGCATGCAGCTTGCTACGGCGACAATACGGACAAAAGTATTGTATGATGACCTTAAATATGTTCACCGAATAGAGGGAAGCAGGCGATACAGACCAGTTGATACGAAGGAATGTCTGCACCTTTCGATGATTGTTACAAAAAAATTGGGGGGACCCTTAATCTTCACCTTTAAGAGTTGAACGCGATAGCGATATCCTGTCCCTTCAATCACTTAGTGCATACTATGTAATGGGTAGCATGCTTTTAACCAGGAGCAATTATGCGCGGCAAATGTGGGAAATGTTTTCTAACTTGCTATGCACCCACTACGTGGTGTTAAGGGAATACGCGCAGTAAGGTGTGTGCCGTTTGTAATGGGTGGCTGGCTTTAAACTATGAAATCGTTATGATAGTCGCATATTCTGACGCCCGATGGCAATGTGCGCTTGTACCACGCAATATTCCTGGGATATTACATTTATATTGTGACGCCTATATAAAGGACGCTTGCGTTTGCGAAGCATGAAAGTTATGTTCACTGCATTTCCAAGCAGAGGAAGTTATTTTCACAGTATTTGCAAGCAGAGGCCCGGCTGTGTGGTAAAACACCTGCTTGCCACGCAGACGACCCGGGTTCGATCCTCACTAGGACCCGAAAATTTTTATTATTTATTTTATTTGCATCTTTCTCGATTTTTCGGTCACGGACAAGATGATGATTTTTCGCTCACAACCAACGACGCCGGACGCCGGAATTTCTGCGAAACGAGCTCTTTAACGCTATCGCGTTAAAATCATAAAGAAAGAGTAAAAGAAAGTTAAAAAACTGTACTCCGCGCTCAGGGTTACGTTGCGGTTATGCTGATTATGCATGCGATTATATCATATCCCTTATACATCTGGATTCACCTGGGCACTATCAA